>JAKTRQ010000019.1:0-170174 GCA_030579775.1 Starmerella cellae
CCGTCGACCAGGTCGTCGCGCCCGTCGACTGCCACACCGTCGCGTCGGCGATCCCCGCGCCGCACCCCATCCCCGCCGAGGCGACGCTCATCCACACGGCCGGCACGGGCAAGCCGCCGCGGCTCATGGTGTACGAGTACAACGGCGTGCGCACGCACCGGCACCACCTGCGGCCGGCGCGGCGCCAGGAGAAGCTGCGCACGATGCTCAAGGACCTGTTTAGGAGACACCACGACGAGACCTCGAATAGCCAAAATAGTGGGGGCGGAGTAGACGGCGACGCGAGCTCGCGGAACGGGTCGCGATCGAGCTCGCGCGGCACGTCGCCGGACCCGAATGCGCGGCCGCCGCCGGCGCTGAAGAAGTCGGACTCCGAGGAGCTCGACCGCGACGCGGCGGACGCCGTGGCGTTCGCGAACCGCGGCACGAAGCCGCCGTCGCTGCTGAGCAGCATGGCGCAGCAGCTGCGGTCGAGCGACGCGGACCCGGACGAGCTCGTGAGCGAGGCGCTGACGAAGCAGAGCGCCGCGGCCGCGGACGGCAGCCTCGTCGACCGCTACGGGCAGCTCTCGAGCGTCATCGGCAAGGGCAGCTTCGGCGTCGTGCGCCTCGCGCAGCGCGCGGACCCGCTGAACAAGAACCGCAAGCTCGTGTACGCCGTCAAGGAGTTCAACTCGAAGTCGAGCGAGCCGCAGTCGAAGTACCTCAAGCGCCTCGTTTCCGAGTTCTACCTCGCGAGCTCGCTGCACCACCCGAACATCATCCAGACCCTCGATCTGTTGAAGGCCGGCAACAACAAGTACTGCGGCGTCATGGAGTTCTGCGCGGGCGGCGACCTGTACTCGCTCATCGTCGTCGCCGGCCGCCTCGAGAGCACAGAGGCCGACTGTTTTTTCAAGCAGATCATGCGCGGCGTCGCGTACATGCACGAGATGGGCGTCGCGCACCGCGACCTCAAGCCCGAGAACGTGCTGCTCACGTCGCGCGGCTGCTGCAAAATCACCGACTTCGGCAACACAGAGTGCTTCCGCGGGTCGGGCGAGCGGCAGGTGCATCTGTCCACAAACGTCGCCGGCAGCGGGCCCTACATCGCGCCAGAGGAGTACAAAAAGCAGGAGTTCGACCCAAGGCCGGTCGACATCTGGGCGATCGGCGTCATCTACATGGCCATGTGCACAGGCCGGCACCTGTGGCACGAGGCAAAGAGCGTCGACGAGTTCTACGTCAAGTACCTGACGGGCCGCAAGGACGAGCACGGCTACGAGCCCATCGAGCGCCTCAAGATGCCAAAGCGCCGCAACGTCATCTACTCGATCCTCGACCCCGTCGCGAGCCGCCGGCTCACGGCAAAGCAGGTCCTCAACTCCGAGTGGGGCCGCGAAATCACGGTCTGCGCGGCGGGCGAGGGCGAGCCGTAGCCGTTTTGTTGCATCCCTCTAATACACACCGACCCATCGCTCTTTATCACGCACGCACACGAAGAGAGTCTCTGGTCGACCACCCCGTACATTCCTTGACACGTAACGAACACTACATAATTAGGAAATTCCGTGCGACCATCCATATTCCACAGTCTGGCTGTTAATAATTTTTACTGAATTTTTTTTCTAAGCATAGAGTAAACATAAACATATGGAAAAGAATCCAAAATTGCCTCGAGTATTTAGAAATATCCATTATCAATGCTTGTATGGCCACTTGCTAATATGACCTTTATTGTAATCAAAGTATAGATCCTAGATATCATCTATCCTTATGCGTACTGTCGTCGTCTGCTAGATGTTTGTCAATAACTGTCAATAACGCAACCAAAATTGTTTCCTTCTGATGTTCTGTGCCGACTCTGGCGGTACTAGGTCTGTCTAATTTAGTTAATACCGCTCAGTATACAGGT
Organism: Starmerella cellae; assembly: GCA_030579775.1. NCBI lineage: Eukaryota > Fungi > Ascomycota > Dipodascomycetes > Dipodascales > Trichomonascaceae > Starmerella > Starmerella cellae. Next base: position 1,895 of record JAKTRQ010000019.1, read on the forward strand.
CGAGAAAAGGCAATGATTTTTAAGAGTCAAGCTGATGGCTTCACCTGTTCACTGAGCACACGCGCACCGTCAGCGAGTGTGAAGCACGCCACAATAAAGTGAACATCCCACAATATTATCAGCTAAGAAGTGTTTTACTTCCTGCATTCAAACTACTCTGACAGAGCAGAGGTGTGCATCATTATAGATACTATATATCCAGTTTATTTTATCATTTTTTAGGAACATTTACGCCTTCAATCGCATCTATTATCCCTACTATTTCGTTGTCGTACCATCGCTTGGTATTTCGAGATTTTCGCGATAAGCTTGATCTGTTCCAAATCGGGTAATTTCTACAAAATAACCCACTCAAAGTCAAATTGGCAGCATAAGAACGAAAATTAGTGCATAATGCGACCAAATTTAAAATCTAAGTTTAAGATGCGTACCTGACGATATGGTCGGCCCCATCAACTATATAAACCCCTCTTTCCCCAGAATATTTTCTCCATTGTCTTCTCAGGAAGTTGCTGGGCCATTCCGGCCGCAGCTAACTAGCGAGGTTATCTAACCTCTTAGATTATCTAAGAGACTTAGATAGGTCGGTAGCCGTCGCGCCAACGGATATCGGCCGCGCCGTCTTGCTTTATCCTGGCCGAGTAAAGTGAGCGCAGTGAAGTGTGGTTTTGAGAGTGGTGTAGTGACGTAACTGAGGAGACAGTCCTCTGGGCGCGCAGTGAAAGCTAGGTGGGCGGTTGGGTGGAAACTAGCTGGATCGAACGCTTTGTATATAGATATGTAAATAGCTAGGGGGTGGTTGGGTGGAAACTAGCTGGTCGGGGTCCTTTTTGTAGAATATATAGATATATAAAATCATTTTCACTTTCAATTTTTTTTTCATTTCTCTATCTTACATATATAGCTTTTAATTGTTCTCGCGAAGCACCTTGTTAGGGGTGCCACGGGTTTGTGAGTTGAGTGTGAGCAAAGTTTGAGCAAACTAAGTCCTCTCCAACGCCACCCGTTTTCAGACATATAAATCAGGTCTTCCTGTTCAATCTCAATTCAATGAAGCCATACGACAAGACAGAAGCTCGATATGGGTACAAAGCTTCTGTGTGTTGCCAAAGATATTGAATTTATGGGTTCTTGAAATCTTACGCATACAGCGCAATTACCGCAGGAATGACGTTAGAGGAAGTAACAAAGAGCTTTGCGCGAAGATCAAATATAATTTGCCATAACTCCAGTAGCAATGGATGAAGCAAAAAGTCGCAATGGCGGATATACTTCCAAGCTAGCATCCGAGCTCCTGTAGTGAGCGTTCCATCGAAAACGAAGCGGAATTTTCACGCTCGATTATCGCGAAAATATCACTCTCCAGCATGGTACTAAATAGAGTCAGAAATGGTCTTACACGATGAAAATAAAAAGGTTTTAGCCATCAATGCGCAACTAGTTTGCACATGCCACACGATTGACCGTCATGCGAGCCCGAAACCATCAAGTTTTAATCAGTTGCTAGTTGAGACAAGGCTTCACGTTCCTATGGAAAATACACTACTTCGGAACCAATTGTGATGATCTGCAATAGTTTAGTGAACTCTGAGAGTCAATTCTGACATGTTGACCTAGCTACGGAGCGGATACGTGCCTTCGGTGTGACAGTGTAAAATACACCATATTGACCTGAGAACTCCACAACACAGGGATAAAATGGCCTTTTGGTGACAATATAGAAAACGTTTCATTTCCGCGCGATACTTCAATTACTGTATCCATGTGTATTATAATTATATTCATTATATATCATGCCGTTGCACTACCTATTATTGATAATTACGCCTACAGTCACATCGATTATCCCTAATACGCACATTTCATGGTCGTACCATTGCTCAGTATTTCGAGAATTTCGCGATAAGCTTGAACTGTTCCCAATCGGGTAATTTCTGCAAAATGCAGCACGATAATCCACACAAAGTCAAATTGGCTGCATGACAACGAAAATAAGTGCATAACACGATGAAACTTAAAATCTAAGTTTGATGCGTACCTGACGCAATGGCCAGTCCCATCAACTATATAAACCCCTCTTTCCCCAGAATATTTTCTCCATTGTCTTCTCAGGAAGTTGCTGGGCCATTCCGGCCGCAGCTAACTAGCGAGGTTATCTAACCTCTTAGCTTAGCTAGGAGTCTTAGATAGGTCGATAGCCGTCGCGCCAACGGATATCGGCCGTTCCGTCTTGCTTTGCTTTTGGCCAGGGTAAAGTGAGCGCAGTGAAGTGTGGTTTTGAGAGTGGGTGTAGTGGACGTAACTGGGGAGACAGTCCTTTGGGCGCGCAGTGAAAGCTAGGTGGGTGGTTGGGTGGAAACTAGCTGGATCGAGCGCTTTGTATATAGATATGTAAATAGCTAGGGGTGGTTGGGTGGAAACTAGCTGGTCGGGGTCCTTTGTGTATATAGAACATATAAATATATAAAATCATTTTCAATCCAGAATCAATTTCAATTTTGTATTTCATTTGTCTGCCTTCTAAAGCTCATTTTAAAAGACTTGTGTTGTTCCAGCATCGTGGCTGTGCGAGCAGAGTGTGGGTGATGTTTGAGTAAAAAGGAACCTTCCGACGCGACGCGTTTCTACATATGTAGGAAGGCCTTCCCGTAAAATCCCAATTCACGGAAGCCGTTTAAGAAGATGGAAGCACTATTTGTGAGCAAAACACTTTGTCCTGCTTGTGGACACTTAACAGGCGAGTTCTCGTCGCACAAGCAGGGCAGAAATGATATTAGAGACTGTAACAAAAGAACCTCGCGCGAAGATGGAATTTTATTTTTAGCAACGCTTGAAGCAAAGAGATAGATTGTGTATGTCCGTCAAAATATTCTATCCTGGATTCCGTGGTTTATATTTTACCAAAAGGAGACTTTTTAAAATATCCATCATAGTTAGTTGGCTTCTGCATTACATCATGTATCTTGGCATTCTGGGATGATCTCGTTCAATATTGCGTCATTTTGGTATATATTTTGACGATAGATTCACTTGTTTCCCTTACATGGTCTGCCTCTGGGTCCGCTTTCTTAGTCTGCAGTCCCGCAAGAAGACCATGGTTAAATCCCAGTTGATGTGTTATTTCTACTGCAATGCTTGAATGCTCTCCGCTCTGGTCTGCTTTTTCGCTCAACATTTGGTCCGACACCATAAATGTCACACATCTTTGACGTTTTGAGGTAATCCCAAGTTTTGAACCAATTCCTGCTACAATCCTCTTTACTGTTTTGATTTGTTTCTGTTATTCGCCTATGGCTTGCTTTTTGGTCTGCCCCTGGTCTGCAAATCGGCTCTCCCCGTAAGTTAGAAATATATAATTGATACAGTCTGGAATCTAACTATTTCATGCTTTCAGCTGTATACTTTTACGCCAAGTTCGCTTTCTGGATCGCTTTTCTGTCTGCTCAACAAGTCTCTCTAATAACCATGTGATCTCACTCTCAATTAATAGCAATATATATTGTTGTGATTTTTTTGTTTTTTTTGTCTGCTTCGTAGTCTGGCCAGCTTCTTGGTCTGATTTCCGGCTCTGCAAGTGGGACCCATATGTTAAAAACCGCATCTTTGACATAGCTTGGGATAACCCCAATTGCTGATCCAGTTGTTTTGATAGATGTTTACAGTCTCTATTTTGCCTCTATATCTTCTTAATCTACTATCTTGAGCTGCTCTTCACGTCCATAAGTTTGCTCGTGTGCCTGGCAAGTCCTCCGATCTCATAAATCAGCATTCATGCATCCGAGATCAGACTGATTGGGTTTAACCACTATTATGTTAATTAATTCATGCGATTTTTCTGTACCTCTTTTACCGTTTCTGTTTACTTCCTCAGTATGTTCTGTTATCAATCTGCTCCGCGGCTTTCCATCAGGCAGAAACCATGCATCTTTCACACAGGATGTGATGAATCCTAGCTGTTGATAAATATATGTTATTTTGCTATTAGCGCACTTTTTTCTTTGCTGCTTTGATTTGTTTTTCGTTGTTTACTCCCGTAGTTTTCTTCCTTGATCTGTTTATTGATCTGTTTCCTTGGTGTGCAAGTCCATTAGGTAACCCCCGTGCATCTTCGAGAATTCACCAAATCCGAAGTTTTCACTATATACTTGTGTTTGCTTCTTATTGATCTTTTGTCATTTTTATCTGTTTTTGATGTCTTATCTGCCTTCCGCATTTCGCTTCCAATTGCATCCTTGATCTGCTTCTTGGTCTGCTCTTAGTCTTCCCTTTGATCGGCCAGCAATTCGAAATCCACGCATTTTTGAGAATGCTCTATCCAAGGAATGTGCTAGTAATCAATTTAAATTTTTTATGTATATGTATTTTTGTCAATTATTTGGCATTTTCGGTATGTCATTGAGTACACTTCCTAATTAGGTGCTGTATCTCCGATCCTAATATATACGCAGACACGTCAGGGCCAGGGATAAACATGGACTCGGTAAGTGATGTGCTGAGCTCAGTGTATACAGACTCTGCATTGAAGCATGCAATCGAGGTTCTGGACGCGCGGAATAGTGCCGAAGGTCAAGACAGAACCAGTCTGCCGAACGACCGCACGGTGCGCAGTTCCTCGGAGCGCCAGTGCCTCGATGCAGCGGCCCAAGTGCTCGCCCAGATGCGGCCTTTGGCCATAAATCTGCAGAATCTCGGGCGGACTGTGCGCAAACAGAGCCGCGTGTATAACGAGATGTCGAAAATGATGACGCAGACCCACTCAGCCGTGGCTGTTTACGCTGCTGAGGCCCAGTTTCTTGTTGATGAACAGCACAAACTCGAGACGCAGCAGGGCACGTTGCAGGCATTTATGGACCGCGTATACGTGAGTCTCGCTGAGAAAGACGTTTTGACCGATGCAGAATCGAGCTTGAGTCCCGAGTTCTTGGCCGCGTTCACTAAAGTTCGCCAGATCCACATGGTGACCGCCCCAGTTATGCTGTCTGAAGCACCTCGAGCCGGTGAACTGCTGATGCTTGAAACGTCACAGCTACTGGACAGCGCGTACATGAAGGTGAAACGCGCAATTGAGCTCGAACTCAAGCGCAAGAGCAGTGGAACGCCTGGATCAGCACCGGGAACCTCAACAATCAGTGCTGGATCAAGCGAAGAGGGCGGCCTGGCGTTGCGCCAGTACATGATGTTGCTTGCTGATCGACCGCTGCTGTTCAAGTCAGTGCTCGAGAACCAGAGTGGGTCTCGACGAACGCGTTTGAACCGCGAATTTGCATTGTTTTTGGCAAAAGAGCAGGGAAGTGCTGCTTACATGCCCGTGCGGTTCTTGGGCAATGTCCTCGCATGGATTCATGCGGCTGTTGTAAACGAACTCGAGCATATCAGTCTTCTACTCGACCCTGGTGAGCCACAGGCCGAGACGCCTCAAAACCGGCTTATTTCATCATTGCTTTCCACATCGAACCCGCATCAAATCGTTGCTGAACTCGTAGACCAGGTCGTAGGTAGCCTTGAACCGAGTTTGCGACAGCATCTGAATAGTCTGATCTTGGCCCAGACCGACGCGGCTTTAGTCGACGAAATGCAGAGCGTCTTACTTTTCTACCAGCAAACAGTGTTGTCTCGCTATGAGCAGCCCAAACTGGATGCACTTTTCACACAACTGTCTGACAACTTGAGTTCACAGTTCACGCGTCTTCTTCCGCGCGAATGGAATGCTCGTGTCGATCTCGCGCTGCAGCTGCTCAGAACATATGACCAGGGCGTATATGTCAACGCCGAATTCTTCTCCAAACGCCTGGACGAGGTCTTGGACTCGGCTTTGAAAGAAGAGCTTTCGTATGCTCGCACGGACGATAACGAAATCGACCCGATCGCCAGCCTCAATATTCTGGACACGGCCGTCTCACAACTTGCTGGTTACGTTGTGGCCCAGCCGAAGCTCGACTACTTCCAGAAACTCGAGGACGAATTCGTGGCTAAACAGGTCGCGAAGGAGGTGAACCTCATGAAAGAGCAGTCTCAACTCAACTTGTACCAAGTCAATGCCATCAGTCTGCGTGAGTTCATGACGCAGGTAGATACTTTCCTCATTAATGCTGGCCAGGAGCTGGTTATTCGGTTGGATAGACTCAGCTCGCCCAGTACTGCACACCGGATTGCTAATATGGCTGTTGACGAGTTTGTCGGTCAGTACGAATTCGCTACGCGAGAAACGAACGCGCGGCCTTCCGAGGAGGTGCGAAGTCTATTGAGTTAGCGTCTTCTGACAATGTAGATATGTATTTATAAAATATTGATTTATTCCTGTTTGCAAAGCGAATACGGCAAAAACAAAATTCACAAGCGAAATTCTAGCATGCAACCGCAAATTTCACATGCTTTGCCGGATTATATCTGTTCATTCATATCAAAGCGTCAGGTTACGGGCGTGGGTTAAGGGTTTAATTAATATTTGGGCTGCCATACCGTAGAGGGCAAATCAAGGGCCTATTTCCAATTGTCGCTTGAGCGCCGTATACCCCATTCTTGGACCTGTTACTAGACCAGAGTGATCCATGATTCTAGACGACCTTGATGTGTCCTACATTTCTGAACATATATGGTCGCGGATCTTCGAAGGCAGAGCCGACAATTCCGCTTCTGCGGCGCAATTAGCCCGAGACAGCCGCATTCCCGATCCATTATATACATTCACGCAGCTGAATGAAACTATCACAGTTCCTTCCTTGCTTTGGGGCAATCTGGATTGTGCTGGTAATGATGGCTTCCCTAAAGTCTTCAATTTTGCAACAAAGTTCTTTTCACATTGCTTTATTAGTACTTCCGGGTTCATGATGTTTCTACTCTTGCTCGGGCCTGTGATCTACCGATTCTATGATTTAACGAGAGTAAAGCGAATTGAGTCGGATCCGCCAACGAGACGTGGGCAGATCGCATCAATGTTGGCATTGTTCACTCCCTTGTTAGCAATGCCGGATCTGTTTATCCCACTTGACGTGGCCACATTATCCGGAGGATTACTTATAGCACTGTTGCATTACGTACAAGATGGCCGAGTCGTTGTCTGCAGCCCCGAGCTCCTCCTTTATTGGGTGGGAATGAGTGTCATCTATTTCAGCTGGGCTCTAGATCGGACACTCATGGGTTCACATAGCATGCTCTTGTGGGGCGCCTTCATCTGTTCACTTGTCATTTTCTATTTGGAACTGGTGAACCCAGAGCGCCATCCCTCATATTGCTACAATGACACAACCATTTTTGCTAAGCTATCAACAAGCTACATAACACCGGCAATGGAGGCGGCCATTGATGCTCCGTTAGATTACGATACGCTCCCTGGCGCACCTCGTGGACTTGAATCACATCAATGTTATGAAAAATTTCAAGGCATTTTGGCTAAAAGACCGGCCAATAGAAAATTTAGAATCATCTGGAGCATGTACGAGCTCTTAGCTACAGAAATTGTACAAATCATTATCCTTGATTTGCTAGAAGAAATGGCGACTTTGCTCCAACCAAAACTGTTGCAGCTCATGCTGTCCTCAATGCATGACTTTGCTAATGGTGAAGCTCCCCTTTTCCAGTGCTATTATTACGCTTTACTTTTTGCGTGCTTTCCCCTTTTCTCTTATTGCTTGAGAGCGCTAGAAATTCTAACTCGATCTAGAGGTTCAATCATTTCCCGCGTTTCGCTCATGTCTGTGATCTATCGCAAGGGTCTTTCTTTAGCACCAGCAGCTCGGAATGAATACGATTCCGCTAAATTGATGAGCTTAATTAATGTGGATACGAATCAGCTTTTCGACTTGGCTTTTATTACGCCCAATATTATTTCGGCACCTATCGCACTAGTAGCCTCACTCTGGCAGCTTTGGAATTATTTAGGACCTTCCGTCGCCACAGCAGGTCTTGTTTATTTAGCATTTGTCCCGGTTACCTCGATGATGTCCACACGTCTGGGGAAAATCACCCCTCTCATTCGCAAACTCGGAGATCAACGAACAAAGGCGACATCAAACATTTTCAGAAATATTAAATCTCTGAAACTGTACGCATGGGAATTGCCATTCTTCCAAAGAATCTCTCAAATCCGGATTGAAGAGACCACATTATCGCGGAACTTCCAGCTGATTGCCACAGCCTTAACTGTTATATGGGCTTCGGTATCCGATTATGTTGCCGTAGCTGTATTTGCAACATTCTTGTATTTTCACTTGGGTACGCTCACTCCAGAGATCATGTTTCCAGCTCTGCTATTGCTCGACAAGGCCTCAGATTATGTTATGATTTGGCCTACAATGATCCCTAAAATATACCGTACTCTAAACGCACAATCCCGGATTAACGATCTATTAATGCAGGATGAACAAGATTTTGCCAATTATTACAGAACATCTGACATCACTGAGGTTCCCACTGGTTTTGAGGAACCAACCGTAATCGTCGAAAATGCCAAAATAAGTTGGGATGGACAAGACGTGCCGGACAAAGTCGCCTTGGAGAACATTTCATTTAGTGCCACCCGGGGTGATCTTGTATGCATCACTGGTCGTGTGGGCGCTGGAAAAACGGCTTTATTGAAGGCATTAGGTGGAGAACTATCGATCTTAGAAGGTGAAGTTCATATTCGTGGATCACTGAGTTATTGTTCACAAGATCCTTGGCTACAAAATATGAGCTTGCGCGATAATGTCCTTTTTGGTCAAGAAATGTGTAAAGAGTGGTATGACAAAGTCATTGCTTCTTGTGAACTGGTTGTTGATATCGAGCAAATGCCTAAAGGCGATCTCACGGAAATTGGCGAACGCGGCATTTCCCTGAGTGGAGGCCAAAAAGCCCGAGTAGCCATTGCACGAGCTGTCTATTCCCGGTCCGATATTATCCTTCTTGATGATATTTTGAGTGCCGTCGATGAACATGTTGGAACAGCTCTCATTCAAAAACTTCTAAGCATCGACGGATTGCTCGCAAATCGCACAATCATTCTCGCAACAAACAATGTCAAGGTACTTTCACAGTCATCGTTGGTATTGGCTTTAAGTGGGAAGGAAATTGTCGAGAAAGCGTCTTTTAGTGATGTGGTACGCAAAGGCCCCGAAAACTCGCAGACCTACCGCCTAATCGAGGAATTCGGTCATTCGGCCGATCTTCTTGTGGATGCTGATACGCTTGTTCACCGCAAAGAATTTGCAATAGCTCGAAATAATGTCATTGCAGAAAATAGTAATGATGATGACAGTCATAAAATCGGGCTTCAATGGCTTCCCACATTAGCAGAAGCGCCTCTTCGTGTTAAAGCCGTCAATATCCGCACTAAGGGTGATGATGAAGAGGAAACAGAGATCCAACAAGAGAAATCCGCTCTTTGGGTGTTTAAGCGCTATTTTGACTATTTGCCGTCGTATTATTTGTGGATATTAGTGGGATCACTTGCGCTCACATCTCTGAGCAACAATGCAACTACCATGTTTTTGGGTTACATGTCTAATCAGTCATTGACCTCTTTGGCAGCAGCCAAGTGGTATTTCCTGATGTTCATTGCGATTATTTCGTTGAAGAGTGTCATGAACGCTTTGGGTAAAATGTGGGGCGATGTTATCATTGGTGTACGACTGTCTAGATTGATTCATGATAAAATGATGTGGAATGTCATGCATGCTCCGATGAAGTTTTTCGACAAAACGCCCATGGGACGCCTCATTAATCGATTCAGCGGTGACCTTGGAAGCGTAGACTACTCAATTCCATCCACGGCTCGATACTTCCTGCAAATGATAATGAGTCTGCTTATCACTGTAGCCACCATTCTAATTGGTACACCATTAATCATTATTTTTATGGTGCCACTAGTATGGTTTGGTAATAACACCCGACGCTTGTATGTCCCCACAAGGCGTAAGTCTTCTCGAATGGTTTCAGCTGCAAATTCGCCTATCTTGTCTCACATAGAAGATAGCATTAAAGGTCAATCAATGCTTCGCGCCTTCGATCGGACTGATTATTTCATCGAGATTCACGATTTACGGGTCAATTATTGGATTAGAGTAAGCTTTTTCAGCCGCAATCTCGGAAGATGGCTCGGATTCCATATGCAACTAATATCGACTACGCTTTCACTCGGGACTGCCCTTTCTCTAATATTCTTGACTGGATTAGGACTCATCAGTGTTGGATATGCTGCTGTTGTCAACAATTTCGCAGTAAAGACTGGACGTTTGGTTGGTAATATTATCGCCTATATTGCTCAAGCAGAAATGAATAGTGTTGCTTTAGAGCGCGTCCTTGAGTATGTGGATATCGAGCAAGAAAAACCTGCACACATCGAGGCTACAGAACCACCAAAATCATGGCCCAGTGATGGTTCATTACAAGCAAATAATTTGGTGGCTCGCTATGCGGAGGATAGCCCAGACGTTCTTAAGCATTTGAGTTTTAGCATCAAAGCCGGTGAGAAAATCGGAGTCGTTGGCCGCACTGGAAGCGGAAAATCATCTTTGACTTTGTCCATTTTCCGTATTCTGGAAGCACATTCGGGCCATATTGATATTGATGAAAGAAATATCTCGCTACTCGGCCTCAGAGATCTGCGCACACATCTTTCCATTATTCCGCAAGACGCGCAGGTCTTCAATGGTACGATACGAGCTAATCTTGATCCTCTAGAAGAAGTAGATGATGCTCGGTTATGGGAAGTTTTGGAACTATGCCATCTTAAGAGTCGCCTTGAAGAACAAGGTAAAACACTAGACACTGAACTCAGTGACTCGGGCGATAATCTCAGTCGCGGAGAGTCACAACTATTGTGCCTGGGTCGAGCACTTATTAGAAAATCCAAGATCTTAGTGCTTGATGAGGCAACTGCATCAGTTGACGTGGAAACAGATAAGGTTGTGCAGGAAACTATTAGAACAGCTTTTGCCGATCGTACAATCATCACAATCGCTCATCGACTGAATACCATTATGGATTCAGATCGCATTGTGGTCCTTGATCATGGAGAGATCAAAGAGTTTGATACTCCAGCGAATCTTTTGGAAGCTTGTGGCTTATTCTATGATCTGCATAACGCAGAACCCAGTTCTGAAGAAGCATCTCTTCTGTGAAGTCATTCAGAACAACAACTTATAGCATCTTTTGTTAAAATTTATAGACATCATCTAAGTTTGTACATATATATTTGCATTCCAAAATAGATCGAAGTTCTGATGGTCAGATCAGATTCGTTCACGCAGATACCCAACCTTCAGAATCTTAACGCACCAGACCAAACCAGACCTGGATTGACACTTTCGCAAACCAAGACCGTTGAAACGCATGCGAGTCATCATGCAAGAAGCGGTAGTTATTGAATATATATTTTAGAAAAAAACAAAATCAAAAATCATTGTTCGAACCGAAAAGTCATTAACGTGTTACATACTAACATCATTCTCTATAAAAGAATGTTTCGCGTTTTAGCTCACGAAAACAGCTTCCCCATTAAGGGGGTGGATGGACATAATGGGTACAACTGTATGTTGCACACGCAACATCGTCTCGTTTTACGCATTCGTTCAAGTACGTGTCAAGATAGGTTCAAGATCCAAAAGGGAAAATGGATCTCGAGTGACGGGGCAAACGGAATCTCCAACTGAATTTCCAGAAGGAGGATTAGATTAGTTCACCGGGAGTATCCAGGCTGGAGCGACACGCTTATTTGCTTCGGGCCCGGACCTTCCGCCGCTTACGCTTCAATCTCCGAACTCTCTTCTTATGCCACTTAGCTCTCATTGTGGTTAAAGAGTTGATCTGGATATACTGAGGAGACTATATCAACCCAAAGCGACATCACATGATCACACTTTCAAATGAGTTTCGGATTTTCGTCAGCTCTTCAACGTGAAGCCGATGTTAATAAAGCCCTAAAGCCCTGTGAATGTGATCTGTAAGCCGTGGAATCTAAGAGAATCAACGCTAGTAGTTGCAAGAGCCTGCTGACGTTTAGTTGGACTTCTCTTGCTAGTGGTGGTATCTTTGCATATATTTGCGCCGTAATAATAACAAATTAGCTCATTCAAAATACTTTTTGTGTAATAACAATACAAGGCTAGAGTACAAGTTTGTCCCGTTTTACAACACAATCATGAATTGTCAATTCCCGGTGATTTCTTACCTATATATGTCAAAATTATACAAACCACTAATATTATTTATCGCGGCACAGTTCAAATAATAAACCTTCGGCTTTTATTCTAATAGAATATCATCTCAATCTCTATGTACGAAATACATCTCGTAGTATTGGCCATGGCCATCATGACAAATACGCAGTGGCACAGATCACCCCGGCTTCATATATTGAGTGGGACACCACAGCACGAGGTCCCCAATGCTTAGAAGAATAGCTAAGTATACACAGTGGCCAGTGTCATGGAGTAGTATTAGACCATTTAGTTCACTGGAAAATTCTGGTCCTCAGCTAAATCTTCCAAGTGCTGCATATGCGAGACCACCACGGTCACTCATAGCTGTGTCAGGCTACGACAGTAACAAATTCCTCAATGGCTTGATAACTATACGTCCACCGGAACCAACTGGCAAAGAGATTCCTGGAACTGGCATTGGCGCCTATGGTGCCATGCTGAATGCGAAAGGCCGGATCATTACAGATTTATTTATTTATCCTGCACATGATAACTCTGCAATTCAAGAGGCGAGTGGAGCCAATGGTGAGTCATGTTTTGTGCTAGAAGTAGACTCGGCAATTTCCGAAAAAGTTATGGATATCCTCGATTTTCATGTCCTGATGATGGATGTAAAACTTCAATCACTTGACGAGAAGTTCACAACATTTTCGATGTGGAACGATGAGGCTGACATAGATTTGTCTCAATTTAGCGAAAATTTGTGGACTCCGGATACGCGAGCTCCTGGTTTCGGAGTTAGAGCGATTCGACCCATTTCCGAGCAGCCTGAAGGTATACCAGAGACCTCTTTAGACGAGTATCGATTGAGACGATACCTCTTTGGAATACCCGAGGGATCCGCCGAGCTTACACCATCAAAGGCGTTACCTTTGGAATCTTGCATAGACTATATGGGCGGTATAGATTTCAATAAGGGATGTTATTTAGGACAAGAATTGACGATCCGCACACATCATCATGGTATGGTTCGCAAGAGAATTATGCCCATTGTTCTGACAAGAACCCCAGATGAAGAACTTCCCGAGGAACTTTATAAACCTGTGAATCTCGGCATTGAAGATAACGCACCAATTCAGGACGCGAGTCCCGTTCCCAAAACAGAGCAGATAGAGCCTATATTTGCTAGCTCCCCATTTAAGAGCACCACCGAAACTAGCGCAAAACCACAGCGTCCTTCGGGTAATGTTATAGCATCAATTGGCAATGTTGGGTTAGCTAAACTACGAGTAGATACATTAGGTCATGACTTTCGCATAGGCGATCTCTATGTGAAGCCCATGATCCCGTTTTGGTGGCCGCAGCAGTCTGAATGAACCACGGCTTCAATTGTAAATAAGAATAAAATGCACAAGCACTACCTTTTAGAGATCGTACTTTAAATGATTTTACTTGGTTATGTACATTATAATGAGATAGAGTTACCGATTGTGGCTCGTATTGATCTGATATACGTAATTTCTTATTTGAGGATCAAAGTTGGATCTCTAAACAGACCTTAGCTCACGTGCAAGATGTTAGCGGCACCGTTGCGCCAAGTACAATTTAATCAAATGTATGCAATACAATCAGATAATTGCAATATCTCAGTAGCAATTAATGGAGTAAAATACACGCCCCAAACTGGTATTTTTTCTGTTTTAGTTTATCAGTATTATTTAAGACGGACTCTCCGCCTTGCGGTGTGCTTCTAGACCCGGGGCACCGAATGCAGAAACCCCTAATGTAAGCACTAGCTGGGCAATTTAAACCGTACATGTTTTAGTCATTTGTCAAATAGGCTTAGGGTAAAATTTTCTGTATGCTTAGGAGTCATTAAGTAGTCTGCCACAAGATACTTAAGCTGAGCGATTTATTCTGAAAGAGTCGGAAAATAATATTTCAGTCCATTCGGCAGTAAGGAACCCAATCCCCCTAATATAACCTGCTTAGCCTGCAATCTTCTGCAATCTTCCACCGATAGCATTCGATATTAATAAGTTTTGTTCAAAACTGATTCGAATAATATAAAAATGGCTGCCACACTTCCTGCTGACACTCACGACAACAAAAAGATGAAGCTTTCCAAAGATCAAGAAAGCAATGGCCTCATGTTCGGTCCCGATGGTGTTTCTCGCCAGGGATCTCCTAAAGTTGAGGGTGAGGATGTTCGTATTCTCGGTTACGATCCCCTTGTCCCTCCTGCCTACCTCCAATCTGAAATTCTTGCTACTCCGGAGTCTTTGAAGACGGTTGCGAAGGGCCGGAAGGATGCGATCCAGGTGATCAACGGTCAGAGTGACAAGCTTTTGGTCGTGGTTGGCCCTTGCTCTATTCACGATCCGGCTTCTGCCGTTGAATACGCTCGCCGATTGAAGGTTCTCAGTGACGAGCTTGCCGATGACCTCGTGGTTATTATGCGTGCTTACCTTGAGAAGCCCCGAACCACTGTTGGCTGGAAGGGTCTTATCAACGACCCTGATGTCAACAACACTTTCAATATCAACAAGGGCTTGCGTGTTGCTCGCCAGTTGTACTCTGATCTCACACACTCCGGCGTTCCTATCGCTGCTGAGATGCTTGATACTGTCTCTCCTCAGTACCTTGCTGATTTTTTGTCCTTGGGCGCCATTGGTGCTCGAACCACTGAGTCTCAGCTCCACCGTGAGCTTTCCAGTGGCTTGAGTTTCCCTATTGGCTTCAAGAACGGTACTGATGGTAACGTTGGTGTTGCTATTGACTCCGTCAAGTCTGCCTCCAGCAAGCATCGCTTCATGGGTGTCACCAAACAGGGTGTTCTCGCTATCACTGCCACTAAGGGTAATGAGAACTGCTTCATCATTCTTCGTGGCTCATCTAAGGGCACAAACTACGACGAGAAGTCCGTCAAGGAGGTTGAGGAGAAGCTTGGAGATAGCCCAATCAACATCATGGTTGACTGCTCTCACGGCAACTCCCAAAAGGACTTCCGAAATCAGCCTAAGGTGCTTAAGGAGGTCGCTCGACAGGTGGCCAATGGTGACCGTAAGCTCGTTGGTGTTATGATTGAGTCTAACATCCACGAAGGCAACCAAAAGAGCGATGACAAGGGTCTTGCTAACTTGAAGCCGGGCGTCTCCATTACTGATGCCTGTGTCAGTTTCGAGACTACGGAGACTATGCTCAGAGACCTTGCCAAGGCTGTCCAGACCCGAAGACAGTCTGCCTAATTCTCATGAGTTAACCATGTCTAACATTTTTCATATGGTTTTCTCCAGTCCATGTTCATTCTGCATTTTAAAAAAGTTAAACAGTACAATACAAATATTCATGTTGTAGACTGATATAAGAAATCCTCAATCAATGGCAAACTATAAATATTCGTAATGTACTATACGCAGACAGATAGACAGACACATGCACACACGCACACATGCCAGCACCACTAACGTGCACATCAGATTGAATTACACCATATTAGATTCTGCGAGATGAGTCAATCAACACCACAACAAACGAGCCCACAATAATACATTTCATTTCATTTGAGTTACGCTCAAGAGGGGTAAATTCCACAGCATCTGGAAATTTAAGTTCTCTAAAACTTTATATGAAATTGGCTCTATAACCTCCGCGGTCTCCCACGCCATAATTCCGCCGAGAGCGTGCCTATGTGAGAGGCCTCTACGTGGGGCGGTTTTAGATTCCCCACTTGGGTGGAGTCCGCACATCCGCCTAATTGGCTGCAATATAGTCTAAATCCACCTAGTTTAAAGGTAGATGGGGAACAAGTTTTATGTCTGAATAAACGTTAACGACATAAATATATACACTAACCGTTCACGATCGATCTTCTATCGAGTGCATGCAAGAAAGTGCACATAGCAATTCAGGCGTCCAATTACTAGATAATGGCGCTAGGAAGAAGGAAGATGTGTCCTCTGGGACTTTTCCTGATTCACCTTAACTCCGTTTGCAGTCTCGTTCAAATGGACATATGGCGAGACTCGACACCCCATGAAATTGTGAGAAGAAGTACGACCAATGGCGAACTTACTTTGGAAAATACTATTTCATTTTACCAAACGAAGTTACTCATAGGAACACCTCCACAGCCTATTCTCGTCCAAGTTGATACTGGTAGTAGCGACTTATGGGTCATTTCAGCTGATAATCCTTATTGTGCTATTGGTTCTATGAAATGTTCTTTAGAATCCGCTTTTGTTGCAACTAATTCTCAGTCATTCCATCCTAACACGTCGTCCCAATTCATGATATCTTACGGGGATTCGTCCTTTGCCGAAGGTTTTTACGTTCAAGATAACGTACAGATTGGCGGTGCCGTTTTCAAAGAACATCCAAAGCACAGTTTCTCAGGATTTAATGCTCTTGGTCATATGAATAGGGGGTATTGGACTAGCGACCCAGATCAAGAGACCGAAGAATCAGATGAGGAGTCACCTATCAATAACGAATTTAGGGGTGAATTCCATAATGAGATAAATTCCGCTGTAAAAGACCCACCGTTTTTTGTAATACATAAAGCCAACTTCGCCTTGGCTACAAAATCAAACTCAACGGTGGCTGTATGGGGAATTGGAATGGACAGCACTGAAGCAATGGCTCGACATGTAGATGAAGATGGGAATGTATTCCCCACGTATTCTAATCTTCCGATGCAAATGAAAGAGCAAGGGCACATTGAGAGTATTTCTTACTCCCTTTGGCTCAACGATTTGAACGCCGCCTCGGGTTCCTTACTATTCGGAGGTGTAGACCATGCCAAGTATCAGGGTCAACTGAAGACTGTGCCAATGGTCAGCAATAATCCAAACGTCTCTAAACCAGTGGACTTCTCCGTGATGTTGCACGGAATCGGAGTCTATAATGCAGGTAATGAGGGAGCGGATATAGTTGATTGCAGCATCTCCGTAGTGCTGGATTCTGGTACAACGTATACTCAGCTACCCAGGCAAATTATCCAGCCAATAGCTGAGACCATTGGAGCATTTTATGATAGCACCAACGGACTGTATCTCCTAAACGAAACACAAAGAGATGTAATAAAAGGTAGTGGACTTGCATTTAACCTCAGCGGAATACGCATCAAAGTTGATTTCGATGAGCTACTCATTCCCGTCGGTCCTCTAAAAAAGTTTCAATCCAGAGACGGCGACAATCCTAATGGAGACGACGCCACAACGCACGTCAATAATGCTGAAATGAGCAATTATTTCCCTACAGATGGTACTGATCACAGGACAGTAGATGACGCGGCTATGCTTAATGAGTTCCAGTCTACTAAGGCACGCAAGCGGCCACTGAATTACTGGTTGTTGGGATTATATCCGCTGGAATTCAGCAAAGGTACAGAGTACATTTTAGGAGATACATTTCTAAGAAGTGCATATGTTGTGTACGATCTCGAAAGAAAAGAAATAGCGCTGGCCAACACTAATTATAACGTTACAGACACCGACATTGAAGTCATTGGAGAACGTGGCGTCCCTAGTGCTGAACAAGCTGTCATGTATTCTTCCACTTCAATTGTTGATACAATTGTAGTGCATCATGTTAATTCCATTTTTACATCTGACGGAACTGCCACAAGCACTGTGTCTGCTGGAGATCCTTCTTCACCCTCAACACAGGTCATTGCCACGGCGACGGGTATAACGCAAACTCTAGAGGCCAATTACGACCTTTGTAATTCTCAAAATTCAAACACTCAAAGATGCTACAAGCATCCGTCACACACACATATCCTGACGACGCATCATCATGGCATGAATCGCAATGCCGCAGTAACAATGCGAATTCCTTGGACTCAATGGTTTGCTGTGATGTCAATTTACATCAGTTTGTACGTATTATAGATATATTTTGAGCAAAAGTGCTTTGTATTATGACTATTTGTGGCAGCATTTCTACCCATTATAAATAAACTGTCATGCGCACGGGCCAACGGCCGGATCTAGACGGCTGGGCTAGGTCGACTGACATGAGTCAATTTCAGAATTTCCTGCAACTTCTCCTATCTAAAGGTGGTGGGCTCTTATATAGCGGTGGTGAGTTGTACCCTGTTCAGGGTGGTGGATTAATTTATTAGCAGACAACGACTCACACCGAAATAAATTTGGATCTCCATTAGACACTTTTCAAAATGCTGGTTCACATAATTGACGTAGACAGCGGAAATATACGCAGTCTCGGAAATGCCATCAAATTTTTGGGCTACGAAATTGAGTTTGTTCGCAATGCTGCCGAAGCAGAAGCGGCGCTTCCTAAAGCGGAGCGGCTTATTTTCCCTGGTGTGGGAAACTTCGGCCATTTTATGGATCAGATCAAGGCTCGCGACTTAGCGGCGCCCCTGAAGAAATATATTGAGAGTGGCAAGCCGGTCATGGGCATATGTGTAGGTCTCCAAAGCCTGTTTGAGGGCAGTGCCGAGAGTCCTAGTAGTGAAGGTCTTGGCATAATTCGAGGACGAGTTGAGCGATTCGACAACACGACGAAGAGTGTGCCCCACATTGGGTGGAACAATTGCATTTTGAGTTCACAAAACAAGCACACATCACTGTATTCGATCACGGATGCGAAACGATACTACTTTGTGCACACCTTTGCTCGACTCACCACGGACAACCTCGACGGTTGGGAGTACGCTACTTGTAAATATGGCGATGAGGAGTTTGTATCTGCGATCGCCAAGGAGAATATGTTTTTCACCCAGTTCCACCCTGAAAAAAGTGGCCAAGCCGGCCTTGATGTGATCAATGCGTTCTTGAAGGGCGAGAAATACGCTGCTGATGCTGAAGCTCCGAAGGAGTGCGTTAAACCCGGTCTTTCCAAGCGCGTAATTGCTTGTTTAGATGTACGCACGAACGATCAGGGTGACATTGTTGTGACGAAGGGAGATCAGTACGATGTCCGTGAGAAATCGGAGGGAAAAAAGGACGTGCGAAACCTTGGAAAGCCCGTCCAAGTTGCGCAAAAGTACTTTGATCAAGGTGCAGACGAAGTCACGTTCTTGAACATCACGAGTTTCCGTGACTCGCCGCTAAGAGATCAGCCTATGGTCAAAGTGCTGGAAACCGCTAGCCAGACCGTGTTTGTGCCGGTCACGATTGGCGGCGGAATCAAGGACACGTTTGATCCGGAGACACAGAAAGTTGTGCCTGCTCTCGAAGTGGCACACTTGTATTTCCGCAGCGGTGCAGACAAGGTGTCCATTGGCAGTGATGCTGTAGATGCTGCTGAGGCCTACTACAAAACGCACGAAAAGACCGGCAAAACACCCATCGAGACCATTTCGAAGGCGTACGGTGCACAGGCGGTTATTGTGTCCATTGACCCGAAACGCCGCTACGTCAGCGATCCATCCAGCGTTCCTTTCCACACGTTCAAGACAGAGTTCAAGGGCCCGAACGGTGAAGAGTATGTGTGGTACCAGTGTACGAGCAAGGGTGGCCGTGAGATGCGCGATCTGGGCGCGTACGAGCTTGCACAGGCGGTTGAAGCTCTGGGTGCTGGCGAGTTGCTGCTGAACTGCATTGACAAGGACGGTTCTAACTCTGGATTCGATCTGGAGTTAGTGCGCGACATAAAGGGTGCTGTGAAGCTGCCTGTGATAGCCTCGAGCGGTGCCGGCAACCCGCAGCACTTTGTCGACGTGTTTGAGAAAACGAATGTCGATGCAGCGCTCGGCGCGGGTATGTTCCACCGCGGCGAGTACACGATCGGGCAAGTCAAGGAAGCTCTTAAGGAGGCCGGACTTCCTGTGCGACTGTAAATAATAATATCCAGAGTAAATATACGGTTAGAGTATGATTAGTACGATTAGAGCACTAGCATAACCAAAGTAATAATAATTTATAATGGGAGAGAAAAAGGGGGATTTATCAGGTATCAGGCAAAGTGTTGTAATAATACAATGTTTCTTTTGGGTTCGTGGGGTTGTTTTCCCTTTTTTTCAAGTGCATCATCATTTTTATCTTTTCCGACAAAGTGGATGCCATTGGTTAGTGCTCGATTCGAACGGTGGTTCCTTGGGAATACAGCGAGTTGGAGTTCGTCATTCCGTTCAAATAGGTTTGATTCCAGAGCACCCTGCTCATATTCTTATTTTGTCTCGTCAACGTGCACGCTCGCAATGACACTGAACTGGCCACC
The DNA here is from genome assembly GCA_030579775.1 of Starmerella cellae. Lineage (NCBI taxonomy): Eukaryota > Fungi > Ascomycota > Dipodascomycetes > Dipodascales > Trichomonascaceae > Starmerella > Starmerella cellae. The sequence goes on from JAKTRQ010000019.1 coordinate 22,201, forward strand.
TGCACCGGCCCACACCATGTTGCGGCCCGTCGTGGCCGTGTTCTTGATCCGGCGGGGGATGTCCTCCTCTTCTTCGCCCGGGCCGTGGCCGAGCTGGTACACAGCACCGAATCCCCACGTCCATGTCGACCCGTCGGTCTTCGACAGTGCCAAGCAGTGGTCTGTGCCGACGGCCACGAATTTCATCGGCGGCAGCTCGACGTCGTCGTCCTCGAACACGCCCTTGCTGAGCTTCGTCGGCGTCGGCACGAAGCTCGGCGTGCCGTCCTGTTCCCGGACCGTGTCTTCGGGCAGATCCGAGTACGGAATGCCGAGCTGGTGGAAGTTAGTTTCGCCGACCGTGTAGATCGAGCCGTCCCTCGATAGCCACAACGAGTGGTGGCCGCCGCCAGCGATCTGCGCTATGTCCTTGCCGTCCCAGAACTCGGCGTGCGTTGGGTGCTCGATGAACGCGCTCGGGCCAATGGGGTCCGAGATGCCGCACTGGCCGAAGTTGTTGAGGCCCCAGCTGAACACGCGGCCCAGCGAGTCGATCGCGTAGCTGTTGTAGTCGCCTGCAGCAATATGCACGATGTTTCGCAGACTCGTGATCTTCACAGGTCGTTGCGTCCGCGTTCGGCCCTGCGATCGCAGGTTAGAGCGTACACGGTATCCGAGCTGGTAGCTCGTGCCGATGCCCCACGAGTAGACGTGGCCATCGCGCGTGAGCACGAGAAAGTGATCCTTTCCAGAGGCGATCGACACGGCATTTACAATACCCTTAATGCGCACAGGCCGCTCTTGGAACTTCGTTTTGTCGTCGAACGCCTTTTTACCGTCGTCAATAAACGTTCCCCAGGCGTAGACGTGGCCCCTTTCAGTGATAGCCGCACTGGCTGAGTCCGAAGCACCAATAGCAATGAATCGGTCGTCCTCCAGCGTGAAATCGACCTTACCGGGACTGCTTTCGTTCGGATTCAGGTCGTTGTCCTCGTCCATTTCGTCAGGATTCTCCTTCGTGTCCCGGCCCAAAGCACCGCTGTCGTTCTGGCCCCAGGACCACAGACTGCCTTCGTGATCCAGAGCAATTGTATGCGCACCTCCACAGGCCAGGGCCACGATCCCGACCTTGTCGGCGGGCAGCAGCGGGTTCAAGCGCGGCCGCTTGACCTCCGTGACGGTCGGACCGAGTCCGAGCTCGCAGATCGTGCCACTACCGAACATAAACACGTCGAGTCTGTCCTGACTCAATTGCGGGGTCGGGTTTAAGAGGCTGCGCGTGCGTTTTTCCAAAGGCGCCGGCTCCTCGCTTCGACTGCGTTTTACAGAGCTCATCAGGAATTCACACTTTTTGGATTGATGGAAAATTTCCGAGTCGTCGTGTGTGTTTTATCTGAGTCTCCTTTTTCTTTATGGAAATAAAGACTTGAGGTCGTCCTTTGTTTTTGTTTTGGCTGAAAAGAGGTGTGGACTTGCCCTCGTCTCCAGGGTTCGGTCAGCAGCGATCGGGGAAGCATGGGTAGTGTTTTATCTGTGTGTAACGGGGAATCACGGCGTGCAGAGCGCATGTCTCGAGCAGTTTTAGTTGCATAGACTCTGCGAGACAAGTAATACATGGTTTGTAAAGCTTATGAGATGTATGTCGTGGGTCGACTACGTGCCCCAACTAGTGACTGTTAGATATATAATTGAATGTATAAAGAATATGTGCCAATGAACCCAGCGATTGTACATCGAAAAATCGTCGCTGCACTTCATTAGTGCTTCTTTCTGCCTTTTCCAAAGTGGTTCTTCGCTGTGTACGTTTGGGAATTGGGTAACCACTCTACTCCCTGCCTGACATTTTTGATCTCCAGAGAAGCGCAGCCTCTCTACCCTAGATCGCTTACATCATTTTTTTATTTCATCGATCTGAAATTTTTAAAGTGATATACGCCTGTACACTGTGAACCATGCCGAAGAACAAATCAACAAAGCCGCAGAGACACGACCCGCTGTATACCTCAATTGAGGAAGGCAGTGGCCATTTGCGAAGTGAAAGCAGAGCCAGACACAAGCGACAGCATAAACAGGACGCAGAGTCGAAAGACGATGGCTACATCGATGCAGCGACCTCGCGGAAAATCTTGGCTCTCGCTAAGGAACAGCAGCAGGAAATTGAAGAAGAGGAGGCTGAAGAGGCATTGCGCCGAGGCATGAGACCCGGTACTACCGTTTATATGGAGGAAGAAGAGGAGGATGAGATCCAGCCTGGTGATGAGGACTTCTCTGATGATGCCGATGATGCGCAGGAGTACAAGGATATCAATTGGGACGAAGTTCCTGAGGATGCGGACCCTGAGGATCTCGAGATTTTCGGAAGATATGTCGAAGAACAGCGCGAAAGTGGTGCATGGGCCGACAAAATCTTGGCCCGCGTTAATGAGCTGCAGTCTTTCGGTCGGGTTGATTTGAGTGCAGACAATGTTGATATGGCTGATGCTGAAGGGTTTGATGATGATGAGCCCGAGGGTGTCATGCTGCCTCCTAAAGTCATTGAAGTCTACTCTCAGATTGGCCAGCTATTGAGCCGATATCGATCGGGCAAGCTGCCGCGTGCATTCAAAATCATCCCTACTCTTAAAAACTGGCAGGATGTACTCTACGTGACGGACCCTGAAGCGTGGTCCAGTCAGGCATTGTACGAAGCCACAAAGCTCTTTTTGTCCGCTATGCCCACTCATCAAGTTCACAGATTCATCCGTAGTGTGCTCCTACCAAAATTCCGAGAACAGGTCAAGAACGATAAGGCCGTGGACTATCATGTGTACCGAGCTTTGAAGAAGGCGCTTTTCAAGCCGCAGGCCTTTTTCAAGGGTCTTTTATTCCCGCTCTTGTCTGAATGCGAGCCATCAAATCGCGAAGCTGTGATTCTGGGCAGTGTCCTGGGTAAAACTAGTGTACCCGTTCTGCACTCTGCAGCGGCACTCATGTTCGTATCTGAAATGCCGTACAGCACGGCGAACACGATCATCATCAAGGTTTTACTTGACAAGAAATATGCACTCCCTTATAAAGTTGTGGACGCTATGGTCTTCCATTTTGCACGATTCAGAACACACCAAGACCCGCTCCCGCTTGTATGGCACCAGAGTTTCTTGGTGTTCTGCCAGCGATATAAGAACGATATTACCGATGACCAACGTGATACCTTAATGGCGGTTGCACGCCTGCAGCCCCATGCTGGCATCAGTCCGGAGATTAGACGAGAACTGCTCGCTGGCGAGCCCCGGATGGCATGAACATAAAGCAAAAAAGAATGACGCTCTATCATATCATATTTAATATAACATTAATCAACGATTTCGATTTCGACATTTTTTCTCTGCATTTCTCAAATAAATAAAGTATGTACATGAAATTTTACTTTTCCTTTTGTTTAGATACCTTGGTGTGAATAAACAAGGAGGAGAAAATGAACTCCTCACCGGACGGATCCACCAGCGGAACATGGCGGTACCCCTTCGGCATTGTCGCTACGCGTCCGATATAATACGCAAATGCCTGGCCTTCAGCTACTATGGTCATGCGAAGACAGACAAATTCATAGTCCCAAGAGCTCAACGAGATCGAACACTCGTGATTCCATATAGGATTAAAGCCGTTGTCGAACGCGGCCTGAGTTTTCCATTGCGGCGCTACATTGGTTGTCTCTGGAGTGCCGGTTCCGAACACTTCTAAAATGACATAAGGACTGAATGGACTACCGTCTTTCAAGGATTTCGGGCGAGGTAATTGCTGGGCAGACACGATCTTGATCTCAAGATTGACATCGGCGTCGTCAGAGTTAGGGACTAAAGGAGGCCGCAGACTGTACCCAACACGAGTCGAGAAAAAGGCTGTGTTGATCTGCATTCCCAAGTCAAATGTCTGCCAGTTAAGTGCGACCATTTGGATGCCTAGTTTCCAGCATGTTATTGGATCGAAGTTAGTAGATTTCAGCCGGAATGCACCAGGATAGACTCGGCTGAAATGGTGCTGATTGTAAGCGATCAAGGCTTCACGTTTGCGCGGATCCTTCGCTAGAGATCTGACTGTCTTTTCACTGAACGAGTAGACAGTGCTCGAAGGCTCACTTCCTAAAAAGTATCCTGGGAATTTATGGCCGCTAAAATAGACGCCTAGTTCTGCCAAGGCCGGCGTGATGTTTGTGGAAGTTGTGCCGGATCCGTCTGAACTATCATCTCCACTTGAGGAATCCACGGGCAAATTCGAGCTATTTTTGACCTTGATCAAAATTCGGTGCTTGAGCTGCTCAGGACTCGGCAACTGTGAACTGCCAGTTTCCGGATCGGAACCTAGATCCAAGGGCTCCGTTACTAGCAAATCGGAGAGAATTGTGCGCAAAATCGACACTATCCGCAGCTGGTTTGCCTCATTGCATCGGATCTCAAGTGACAGAATCAAGGGGTACGGCGAGGAAATAAATGCGTATTTTAGCACAGCCTCTATAACGTCGCTGAACACAACACTGCTCGTGAGTCGTGTCAGCCCATGGCCATGATACACAACGGGGGAAGCGCTATGTGCCGGTCCGTCCCAGCAATCGAGTTCTATGCAACGACATCCGTCCTGCAGAGCGCGAATACACGCTTCTACAGATGAGCCATCCGCCACTTGGCGTCCCGTCAGGTAAGTATTGTGACTGGATGAGATGAGGTACTGATTCAATGGCGCTGTCAGCCCTGGGGCACTCATTTGCTCTTTGGCAAGCAGCATTTCCGTGAACTCATCCAGAGTTGGCGGCTTCCTCAGCGGCAGCTGCATGACAGAAGACGGTGGCATTTCTTCGCCCTGGACTTCCTGCCAGAATTTCAGCAAGTTCGCCGTCGATTCGCCGATCTCAAAGGCGTCGTAGATTTGGGATATGTCTTGGCGTTGTTTTAGCAGCTGCACGAACTCTTGAAACTCTTCGAAATCGAGGTATCCACTGCGATCGCGATCGGCTTCATCGAATTTCGCGCGCAAATAGTGCCGTGAGCAGTTGATATGCAACTGGCGTGCCAAACCTTGTACTTGAGAAAAGGTCAAACGTTTCGAGTTTCCGTTGTTTGTTTCCATTGCTGTAGAACCAGCTGTGGCTGCTGCTGTTGAAGTACTTGCGGCAGCTGCGGTAGTCGAACTTGGAACAACTGACGGGCTCGTACCTCTGATGGACGTTTCAGTACCAGGACTTCCATCGGTGATTTCTTTAGGTGCAGTCTGGGCAGGCGAAACTAAGCCAGAACTTCCATTGATCCCCCAATGAACGTTCACGAAGTGTTGGCCAGCCTGAGCCAATCCACTCATAACTTCGCGTCGGTACTTCACGAGTCGGAACAAGGTGGAGATGAATGCATCGAAGTCGGTCTGGTTTGCAATGATGAGATGCAGAGCTCGGCGCTTAGTTTCTCCGCGGCGCTGGTGGATGATCGTAGCCCATCGGCTTGAATGCTCGGCACTCACACGGAACTCCTCGCGGTAGTTACGCGCCTCTTCACCGACATAGATCTCGTCAATGCGATCTATGTAAAGTCGAGACGACTGTTTTGTGTTCCACGAAACCATGCCCGCGTCTTTATGAACCCGCAAGGTTCGTTGCACCTTTTTGTTATGTGTGATTCGCAAGAAAAGAAGACCCTCTTCAAGGGTTCGCGGGATCTCGTCAGACAGTTCGCCCGATTTTGCAGAGATTCGGCTGTCATTAGACGTCGTTCTCGTCACACCCGAATTACGCCGCACCGTGATTGGTCCTGAACCTCCAGCCGGGATCGTTGCACTGCCACTAGCACTGCTATTGCTGAGGTCGAATTTTGTGCTCGGTGCCGTGTACGAGCTCAGAGTGTCGAACGGAAACAGCTCCGGGCTGGATCCGAGTAAAGAAGAGGCCGTGCCCACGACTTTCGAGCTTACGCGTTGAAGCAGGCTGTGAGACGAGTCTCGATTCGCCGGTACGCTCGGAGAACGTTGGCTTGACAGCGATAGCGCCTGGCGGCTTTTGTAGACCGGGGCTGGGAGCTCGAACTCGTGTAAGCTCGTGCTGGACGTGCTGTGGTGATGGGTAGCGCTCGGTTTTGCAGCCGAGCTGCTGGCTAATGCATGAATTGTGGGCGATCCGTGGTTCGACGTGGCCGGTGAGGAGGCTGCGGATGGTGCTGGCTGGGGCAATGCGTCGAGACGCGCGATGAGCTCCTGCACGGTCTTCTGCAACGGCACGATCTCCTGTTCTTTAAACTGACGAAGCTCGGCCCGAATTGTATCGCGCACGATTGCGCGGATGTCTCCGAGCTCGTCGTCCGCCATCTAGACCGAGGACACTCTTTCCATGTGCCGTACTGCCTGTGGATATTTTGTGGCTCGGCTGTTTCCGGGAGTTGTCTCTGCCGTGCCTGGGCGTGCCTGGATTTATTTATTTTTGGCAGGCCGATCGTGCAGGAGGATAGGTCCCACGTGATGCAGCCTGAGACCGCCTAATGCGCCCAATGCGGTAAGATAATCACCCGAATATAATATTGGAGATGGTCAATAGATTAAGATATACCAGGTGGTTTAAGTAGATCGATCGATTGTCAATAATATATAAACATGTCAGAAGATCGATAAATTGTAAATAATATATAAACACGTCAGAAGATCGATCAATTGTCAATAATATACACGTCAGAAGATCGATCAATTGCATTGAAATCACACCATGTAGATGAAGGTCAACTGAGTGAGATAAAACATATGTATGTATGTATGTAGACAGATCGACCGTTGACGGCGATCAAATCGGCAGCAACGACTAGAACCGACCCACATAAGTAGATTGCAGAAAACGGTGGATCTCTCGACCATGCTATTAAGTCATCAACGTTATATCCTATAAGTACAAATCAATTAAACGTGTCCCACACGCTCGACGGCCCGACGTCGTTATAGTCCTGGCGGCTGACGAACAGCCCCTCGGCGCCCGTCGTGAGCACCTGCTTCGCGCCGATCTGCGCCCCGAGAAACACGTAGTCCTCCCACTTGCGGTTGCGCCATTCTGGGAAGTGGTCCGGCAAGCGCGCGATGGTGAGCCACGTCGGGCTCTGCGTGGGCCCGTCGGCCTCCTCGGCACTGCCCGGCGTGCCGACGTTGATGTTCGGATTCGTGCCGCCAATGACGACGGCGTTTCCCGTGGCGGCGGCGGCCGCGTTCGTGTTGCGCGGCCGAATGACGTAGCGCGAATCGAGCTTGTCGGCAATGAGCTGCCTTAGACCGGGCACGGCCGAGCCGCGGCCCGTGAATATGATGCTTTCGAACACGCGCTGCTGGTCGCGCGGCTCTAGATAGTACAGCACGTCAGCAACGGCGTCGACGATGCCGCTGACGAGGTTCTCCGTGCCGATGAACCGCTCGAGGCCAACGGTAATCTGCTCGCCGTTGCGGTCGGTGAATGTGTTCGTTTCGCGGTTCGCGTTGCTCTCCTCGCCGCCCGTTTCGCCGGCCTGTTTTTGTTGTTCGCGGCGGTTCAGGATCTCGCGCGCACGGCCGCTCACGACGATCGCCGCGATGTCCACGACGCCATCCTCGTCCTCGAGCTCGGAGCCACGGTTCACGGCCGCGTTGCTGTGGTCCGAGCTCACGACCTCGTATATGTCTGATGTTTTGAGATCCTCGATCTGCGTCGTGCTGAGCTGCGGCAGCTTCGCCGCGAGCTCGCGGTTGATGCTGCTGCCGCCAACACTAATAATCTCGCTTGCGTGGCGGTTCGCCTCGAGCCCGAGCACGGACGTGATCTCCGTCTTGTCGAGGCCGACGTCGATCACCAAACAGTCGTTCGATGCGAATGCATACGCCGCGGCCACGCCCTGCAGCACAACGCCGACGGCCGGCACGCCGACATCCTCGAACAGGTACCGCGAGACGCGCTCGATCTGCCGCCGCGTCCAGCTGAGGCTCGCCACGAGGTAGATCGCCGGCGGCAGGCCGTCCGAGGAGCTCACGCTTTTATACACCATTTTCAGCAGGTACAGCAGCGCGCTCTCGTCGGCAATGCGGCCCTGCACGATGGGGCGGATCTCCGTGTACGCCGCTGAGTCGCTCGGGCTCATGCTGTACTTCTTCGTCTCGTTGTTTTGGTAAACGAGCGTCGGGATCTCGTACGCCGGCGGCATCAGCGACTCGGACAGGCCCATCTGCGCCTGCGTCAGGCTCGAGCCGGGCGAGATGACCAGGATCTGGTGGTCATGGAACTCCAGCGTCATCGTGGTCTGTGGTGGTTATCTCCCGTCCGTGTGGATGCGACGCTGTGTATTTGACGCTGTGTATTTGACGACGACCGCGTGGGTTAAGGGCGCCCTTCGGCCTGGTTGGGACTACTTTTTCTGAACTGGTGATCCCAAAATCACTACTGCCTTGGGAGTTTAGAACTCGCGTTACTAATCCAGACGGCTTATCCAGTGCGCTCACATTGGCTCTTCCCAAAGGACAAATAGAGCTACTCTCACGGGTCGCGAACCTTTACTGGAAAAAATGTGTTTTTTCTTAAGACGCGTCTCTTATCAGAACATTTTTACACAGCTTTCTTAAACAGCTCTCAACTTGGTCTATCCAGATACAGGATGCTAATAGAGACGTTTTAAGTCACTAACTTCAATGAGCTCTTGCCTTGATCTCTCAGGATAGGTCTTTCTATATGTTGTAAGCTTTCTCTATGTTGTAAGTTTTCTCTATGTTGTAAGTTTTCTATATGTTGTAAGTTTTCTCTATGTTGTAAGTTTTCTATATGTTGTAAGTTTTCTATATGTTGTAAGCTTTCTATAGGTTGTAAGTATTAGATCGTACGTACGTCTGCCAAGATATGCACGGGAACCCTGCACAACCACGCAAAAGGGGTCTCTGGTCTTTACCGTGATGCTTCCGTGAATTTCTCGGTCATGTCTCAAGGGAACATCTCCGAACTAGCGGCGAAATCACATTCTCGTGTGATAGGTAACAGACGGTCAGCCATCGCGAGCAGGAGCAGGCATCGGGAGGAAAAACGGTGCGGCGACGCTCGAGATCCACAAACGCATCTCTACCTGCCAAAATCCTCAATTCACCCCGCAGGATCTGCAGGTCATTAATGGTTCACACTCGAGATTCATGCAGCCTGTGGGGCTTGGGTACTCAGAAAGATTGCCATCTGATTGCTTGATTAATTACGGACACGCACTGGTTCTCTGTTCGCCGGCAATTAGTTCGTCGTCGTTCATGCACTCACCACGGGTCAAGGGTAAGTGAAATATATCATGACTAACTGCAGAGGGGCTAGGTTTATAGATAAGAAATGCTAGATAGGCGTCCATCCTGGCCGGGATCGGACGCTATCTCGCTCGACGATTCTGCGGGGTCACGCAAATCGCGGCGCACTCCAGCCAAATATTTCTTCTGGTTGAGCAATAAGAACCACCATCTTTCTTGAATCCGGCACGGTCCGTGCGAAAAAGCAATTTTGCGCCGCCAAAAGTGCCGCGTGTCTCGACAACCCTAGACAGGGCATACCCTTGCGATACGGCGATGATCCGCGGTCGGGCGCTGGATGGGGTTTACCCTTTCGAAACTGGCGCTGCGCTGCACAAATAGATACACAGATGATTATCTAAGTGTGCGTGCAGGAGAGGGAGGGACGCAGTCGTGGTCCAATCTATAAATACGTAGTGGAAAGTCGCTAATTTAGGTATCCTGTCCGCGTTCTTCCCGATAGTAAACAAACAAACGCCAGATCCTTGCCAAGTTCTAGCAAGTTCACTTTTATTTCCTTCAGCAATTCGATAATCTCGGGCTCATAAGGCATAAATTATAATAAGATGGGTAACACCGGTGGTGATTCTCTGCATCAGGATCTGAATTCTCAGTATGACCGTGGTGATATGGCCTGGGTCGCTATTTCGGGCTGCCTAGTATGGCTCATGATTCCTGGAATTGCCATGTTCTACGCCGGTCTCGCGCGCAAGAAGCATGCCATCACCCTAGTATGGGAAGGCTTTGCCGTATCATCGCTGATTATATTCCAGTGGTTCTTTTGGGGCTACTCATTTGTATTCAGCCACGAAGCTGGCAGCTTCTGGGGCAAATTGGACAACTTCGCACTCATGAAGACGCTCGCACAGCCGAGTGTCGGCTCCGATGCTGTTCCGGATATTCTGTTCTGCTTTTTCCAGGGAATGTTTGCCTGTGTAACTGCCATTATCTTACTCGGTGGTGCGCACGAGCGCGCAAGATTGGGCCCGCTGCTCGTATTTATTTTCATTGAGATCACCATTGTGTACTGCCCCATTGCCGAATGGACGTGGAACAGCAATGGATGGCTTTCGAAACTCGGTGCACTTGATTTCGCCGGTGGTGGTCCCGTTCACATGGCCTCGGGTGTCGGTGGTCTGTCCTATGCGCTGATCTGTGGCAAGCGTCACGATCCGGCTGCCTTAGACCGGATCCCGCAGTATCGCCCTGGCTCTATGCTGTTAGTCGCTATTGGCTCATTGTTCATTATCTTTGGCTGGAATGGCTTCAACGGTGGTAGCACGGGTAATGCGACAATTCGTTCGTGGTATGCCCTCATCAACACAAACCTCGCTGCTTCGGTTGGTGCGCTCACATGGCTGGTAATGGACTTCATCAAGACACGGAAATGGTCCATGGTTGGTATGTGCAGCGGAGCCATTGCTGGACTTGTCGGTATTACTCCCGGTGCCGGTTTCGTTCCTGTTTACACATCTGTCGCCATCGGCGGTGTGACAGCGATCTGCTGCAACCTCGCGGGATACCTCAAGTTGTTGCTGCGCATTGACGATGGCCTTGATGTGTTTTCTTTGCACGGCATTGGCGGTGCAGTCGGTTCCATCTTGACCGGTCTTTTCGCTGCCGACTACATTTCGCACTTGGACGGCTCGCTGGTTGCGCAGGGCTGGATGAACCACCACTATGTGCAGCTTCCGTACCAATTGGCAGCGGTCGGAAGTATTTACGGCTGGTCGTTTGTCGTCACATCTCTGCTGCTTCTCATCATGAACTTCATCCCATTCATGCGACTGCGCATGTCCGAAGAAGAGGAGATGCAAGGCAGCGATATGGCGCAGCTCGCCGAGTATGGCATGCTCTACGAGCTCAGCAGCAACACGAGCGACCAGAACTTGTTTGCCATGGGCACGCATACAAACTACGACGGGTATGCTGACAACTACCAATATAAGAAGAACCGCGAGGCGGCTGAGGAGCAGGACAAGAACAACTCACCACAGTCGCGGAGCATGGACGACGACGTATCGAACATCAGCCCGACGCGGAGCAGCCCCGAAACCCATCCAGTGGCTAATTAATTGCACACCGCCATTTTGGTATACTTATTTAATTCGATCTATTTAATTCATTGACTTACTTACCCGTCTCTTATTAGTGGCGTCTATAATTCTGCCATAATTCTGCAATCTTGCGATGCATCAACAATCTGGACTCAATTCATTTAGGATTTTGGATAATTCTTTAATTTCATAAGTGGTTAATATGAAACCACATCTGTGGTTTTGTCAACATTTCCGTATACTTCGGGTGCATTACGAATTTGGAATAAATTTATTTAATTCACTGTTGACTGATTTATCCGTTGCTAATATTTATTATGCGAAAATGTCCGTATGCTTTCGCATTATTTCAATATGAACTTGGGCTACACGTACCCTAGAAATGTTCACCGTGCGCACGCCTAACTGTCTACCCCCGACCCCAAAAACACGTAGTTAACACACAGCCTCATAGAACACGACAACGGTTCACCCGGTATGCAGTCTATATTTGTGTCTATACTGAGCCTGCTTGCTCTGTTCGCACCGGTTTTTGCCAGTCGCGAGTCTCTGAGCCAGTTAGTGTCGACAGACGGTGTTGTCTATGTCGATGATGTGTCTTTAAAGGCAGCCTTTGATGGAGTGCGCGACTACACCACTGTCATCCTTCTCACAAGCGAAAGCGGCCGGGTTAACTGCCAGTTCTGCAACGTTTTGGGCCCCGACTTCCGTGCAGTGGCAACAAGCTACGACATGCAATTGCGCAAGACTCCGGATGCTAAGCGTGAGCTCTTTTTCATGATTGCCGAGCCCGAGAACTCGCTCGAGTTGTTCAAATCCTTGGGCCTGTCGCATGTTCCGAACGTGGCTATTTATACACCGACGAAGTCGAAGTCTGAGGCGAAGCAGGGCGTGAGAGGACCGCACTCTTTCTTGAGTTTCAAGAGCCAGGGTGATCAGAAAGACTACTTGGTGCTGCAGATGGCCCATCTCGGCTTCAAGATCACGCTGCAGAAGCCCTTCCCGCTGGCGAAGATGGTCAAGACCGTGGCCACGGCCGCTGCTGGTGGCATTGGTCTCTTTGTGTTCCGCAAACAGGCCCTGAAGGTCTGGCAATCGAAGCAGATCTGGCTTGCGTTCTCGCTTATGTGCATCATCATGTTCATTTCCGGCCACATGTTCAACGTGACGCGCGGTCGACCGTTCATGCACAACGATAACGGCCAGCTCCGTCTGTTCGAGCCCGGCTTCAGCAGCCAGGTCGCTGTTGAGACGCAGATTCTCGCAGTCGTGTACGCTCTGCTTGCGTTCACGACCATCGGACTCCTAAAATTCGTGCCGAAGCTCGACTCCGTGCAGGCCCAGTCCATTGCGGCTGCTGTGGGTGCAGCCATCATCTACGTTGTGTACAGCTTGCTGCTGGACATCTTCAAAACCAAGATGGGCGACTTCATTCTGTGGCTGCTGCCCTTCAGGCTCATCTAAGCACAACAAAAAATATACCGACGTTTCTTATATAAAAAGTAAGCATACTAGAATTGCACAACTTATCTACCGCCTTTGATATAGATGGAAAAGCGCTGTAATAAACTAACAAAATTACACAGATCTATAGTCATTTATCAGTTTTTTTAATTGAAATATAATTTTTTTTGAGCTTTTTATTTTTTTGAGAACTTGACTAAAATACCGGGAAATTACCCACTGTTTCATCATCCTACATGGCTGTTCTGGCCATGCTGGGCCGTTGAGTCCACGCTTCCTTCCTTGCCCTCGATACCGTTAGGCGCTATAGGCACTCCGCGCTCACGTGCGAGTGAGGCCCACGGCCCTGTCTGCGCAAGACGGATCTTTCCCCGAGGTTAGCGCCAGCCTTGTGCAATCATTACTACTCAGCGGCAGTCGGTCGTGATCCACATTAGATATTTACCTGTTTCTTCTCTAGAAAAATTCTGTTCCTACGGAAAATGAGTACTGCTGCAATTACGGCTGCCAAGCGTGCGGCCGCTCACCAGGCTATTGATCAGCACTTGTTGCAATCTTTCAAGGTTGTCGGTGTTGGGTCCGGATCTACCGTGGTTTTCTGCGTGGAGCGCATCAAGGAACTTGTGGACAGCAAGAAACTGAACGTCGAGGAAATGCTGTTTGTGCCTACGGGCTACCAATCGCGCGATCTCATTTTGACCGCTAATCTGCCAATGAAAGAGATCTCTTCGTTCTCGGGCAAAGAAATCGACATTGTTTTCGACGGTGCTGATGAGATCGATTCCAAGCTGAACTGCATCAAAGGTGGCGGTGCGTGCCATCTCCAGGAAAAGCTCGTTGGTGTGACGTCCAAGAAGTTTATCATTGTTGCTGACGACTCGAAGGTTAGCGAGTACTTGGGTGACCATTGGACGCAGGGCGTGCCGATCGAGGTCGTGCCAATGGCCGTCAAGAAAGTCACTGCCGATTTGGTCGCATTGGGTGCAAAATCCGTGAACCTGCGTCAGGGAGGCAAGGCCAAGGCCGGGCCCATTGTCACTGATAACGGCAATTTCGTGCTCGATGCCTATTTCGGCCGAATCGAGCCCGACCTTGTCGGATCTTTAGATGCTAGCATAAAACGACTCGTCGGCGTCGTTGAAACCGGCCTGTTTGACTGGGCAGCCGAGGCCTTTATTGGCAAGTCCGACGGAACCTTCACGGTTCTTCGCCGTAATCAGAACTAAGGGGCCATGCAAATGACGGAATGAACTACGACTAAACAGACAAGAAAAAAAAAGAGATTTAATAAATTGAAGACACGAAGAAGAAGAAAAAGTCTACGAACAGGGACAAAGTGTCACATAGAGAGTTACACACAGTTTAGAGTCAGCTCTACATATATTTAAAATATGGATCGGTTTAGTAAGGGCTTGTTGCCCCTCCCAATATATACGAGCATGTCGTACAGGTGCTCGGAAAATAGATCAGGCTGTAATCAGCATCAAAACAAGCGGGGGAAAATCGCAGAGCTAAAATTCCGAAGTCAATCACGTCATTTGGACTTATTAGAGCGAAAATGCATATTAGTGGGCAATCCTCGGAGTCCCGATTTGGTGTCGGCTATGGAAAATCAATTTAACTGCCTTCCTTAGGTTACCATTCCTGGAACATCCCCCTTCCAGAATTACTCATCTAAGAGTGGATTTCCATTATATGTGCCTGCAGTAGTCCAGCCCTCACCCCAGTCTAAGGCGGCCCGAGTCCCAGCAGCGTATCCCCCAGCGATCTCCCTCAGCGCTTTTTAAGCTCGGCGTAGAGGACCCGTGGTGGCATCAGCTTAGAAGCGACGTGCTCAGAGTCATTTTGCATTTGCATTCAGTTTCAAACTCAAATTAAGGTCTTTAAGGTGCTCTTCCTCTCCTTGTCTCAGAAGGCATGCCCCAGTCATCAGCGAATCCGGCCAGTGCCAACATGCTGCTGTGTGCAAGCGATCCGAGGAAGAAGCTCAGTTCGAGTGTGAACATCCCACACACGGCAGCGTCTCTGCCGTCCGTGACTCGTAACACTCAATCCAACCCGAAAGTCGTTAATTCCACTCGATCGGACCGTGTTGTAGACACAGCTTCTTCTCCAAATGCAAGAACAGGGACAATGCATCGGCCTCACCAGCCAATGTCTGGTCGGAAGGTCGTGCAGAACAACCACCATGCATCATCGTCATCTTCTCCGAGAAACATCAATTCACAGAGACCTTCCCCGAAAAGCGCAAAAGCTAATGGGAATTCACCCCCTCGTGAAGGCATTTCTCGATCAAAGCCGCTGAATTCCTCGGGGCCTTCGAGATCGGCATCAGGGAACTCAGTGAGAACGTCAGCACCAAACACACCTAAACATCCAAGCATCAAACCATCCACGACGAAATCCCCGGGACTTAAACAGGGCACGAAACCAACTACGGGTCAGACTTCATCATCAAAGCCTGCAGAAGGAGGACTCAAAGCCAATGCTGCTAAGTCCAGCTCTAAACTGTCAAGCACGAAACCTGGAACGACAAGGCCGACCAATTCAAGAGCTTCGCGTTCTTCAAGACCTTCTAATTCCACTGGCCATGAGAGTACTAACAGGACAAAACCAGCTGCGAAAAAGCCGAGCAGTTCAAAGGGTGGTAAACCAGCATCCAAATCTCGGGTGCCTGGAAAACTGCCAAACAAGTCAGCATCACACCGCTCCCAAGCACCGGGAAAATCGCGGTCAACAACTGCTAGATCAGTGAAATCATCAAGAACTGCCTACATTAATTCAAGCACTAGCCAGTCACATCCGTCTACATCGAAACCTCGGGACCAGAATAACCCCATTTCTAAACCGAACTCCACAGCTAGCGCGGGCGCAGCTGTCCCAGAGTTTTACCTTGAAATGGAGCGGTTTGGATCCTGCAGTGACGAGGATTCCGAAGAGGATGGCTCTGAAACCAGATCGTACAGTGATAGTGGGCACAGTTCTTGCCTGGATTCCGACAATAGCTACCCTGATGAGAATGCTTCCGGCGATTCTTTGCTTTCAGACCTTGAAGAAAATAACTCTGGAGACGAAGAAGTCCAGCTTGTTGATGGAGACTCATATCAAAGCGGCGATGACAGCAGCAGCGACGACGCTATTCGGAATGAAATTAGCGAGACAGCTGTGGAAACCGGGGGCTTGGATGTCGATGATGATGATGATGATGACGGCGATGATGATGATGAAGAAGAAGAAGAAGAAGACGATGATAATGACGATGATGATGATGATGAGGGATCACCAAAGCTTGGCTTTTTCGGGCTACCTGATGCATCAACTATTGAAAACGTGGACGTTAGGATTTTTAGCACGGAAGTTTTCGGCCTTCCTGCGTCAGAAGCGAAAAATCTAAGGCTGACGCTGCAAATGATGTTTGATGGTGCCGTAGTTGATGGAATAATGAAAAAACGAACTAAAATCGAGGTCATCTCAGGCGGCCCGGTTTTGCATGGAGCCATTGTCCCTCGTGAGGGCGAAATGGTATATAATGATCTTACACGCTCGTACGAAATGCCGGAAAATGTCTCTGAAACCGCTGAGCATAAACAGGAAAATAAACAGGCTCAGGAAGCGGAAGCTGAAAAGGCAGAAGACGATGATGATAACGATGACGACGATGATGATGGTGATGACAATGAAGAAGACGAAGAAAAAAAAGAGGAAGAACATGGTGATGATGAATCTGAAGAAGAAATAAATGAAGAAGATGAACAAGTCAATGAAGAATGTAAGATTCAAGACAATATCCCTTCCACCAGTGGCAGCGACACATTAAATGAGCTGACAATTGATAATAAGATCTTAAGCGATCTGCACGAGTTAGATGGGGATGCCGCAATTCTGTCATCTCCCATTCAGTCGCATCCCTTAGACAAGGAAACGCCTCCCCTATACTCAGATGTCGACACCAATCCCAATTGGATCCAACAAGCTCCTCACAATCGAACAGTACGGAAGAAGACCACTTTGGGCATGGCCAAACAGGCCGTTCTGAAGACACTTGCAGTTTTCAGTGAGCTCCGCCGTGATTACGCATATGCACTCGAAATCAAGCATACCTTAGAGCGCGACATGGATATGTTTACTGAGCTGTCCCATAAATGCAAAGCCCTTTTAGGTTCAATTGGCTCCATTGACCTCATAAGTCGGTGCCAAGTTCATTACATATTTACACAAGAGCTGCTGGCTTATGCAGATAAACCGGCAGGGGTGATTCCAGCGAAGGTCATATTTGAGATCGAGAAAAGGGCACAAGAGAAACTCTTAAAGTACTGCGATATCAAGCTTTATGAGAGTCGGCCCAGTTCATTGGTCCTAGACTCACTGGCTGGATTCAATGACTCCATAGATAATGCCTTTGGTGTCATTTTTGGAGGATCATATGCTGATTTCTGTGCTGTAGGTGATAAGGCATACAATGTTTTCACCAGGCTTGAGGAAGAAACACAGACGACGCGAGATGTATGGGTAAATACGGCGCTAGATTACGCACCAAGCCTAGAGACCTTTACAGAACTCAAGGAAAAGCTTTGTGACCTCGGCGAGAATTTATCAAGAATCAGCCGCGCTGAGTTTGCAGAACTAGCCGAATATTTGACACTAATGAAGCGCATTGTGCATGGCTTTGAAGGCGTAGATATCTCGGAGGAATGTAGTTTAGATGTCTTCGATAAGGCACTCTACGAGAACGAGGATCCTGAAACGCGCTCAAACGTTATAAAACTCCGCAAAGAAATTGGTGGTGGCCGCCTTCAGCGATTCTACGAACAGCTTATGATGCGGGACACGTCAGCTATACGAAGCCAGTAGAGTATTTTAATTTTCCTCTAGCATTTTAAATGGATGAAGTAGTGAAAATAGGATATTTCAAAGATACATATGAATCATTATTTATAGGCTGGCTGAACAGTATCGAGTATAATCGAACGACTTGTTCTCTCATTTCCTGAACACTTTTTCGTCGTTAATATAACTATGATTATAATATTTTTTATTTTTATTATTTGTATTACTCACTTTCTTTTTGTTTACTTTCTAATTTCATGTTAGTAAATAGCCAATAGATATGGAATGTTGATTATATGTATGTCGTTGTTATCAATATTTATGACACATTTTTTTGGGCGCAGCGCCTATAGAAATCTGTCGTATATGCATATGTGCGCAGCGTTGTTATGCATCTATATTTAGCAATGTTTAGGGAAATGCACATCTCATTCACTTTTGAGCCGTAGTGTGACGTGTAAATGCAGGGTTCTATAACCACATTACTAGAGTATTTAACCGCGAGTGAACATTGATTTGATTTCATTGTTCAATAGACTAGTTCCGGCTAAGAACAAACTTCCAGATGCCCCTTCCCGAAGTGAAGCAAATCGCACCGCATTCTTATGAAATCACGACAAATGGCTGTCTATTTGATCTAGATGGTACGCTTATGCTGTCGACGGATTCCGTCGAGGCTTTCTGGCGAGACTTTGCCAAAAACAATTCTCTTGATGCAGACAAGCTTGTGGCATCTTCCCACGGACGACGTACAATTGACATGTTCGAGCTTTGGAAGCCGGAGTGGGCAAATGCTGAGCAATGTGGAATCCATGAAATCAAGATCTGCGATGACTGGAAACATTTGGCAAAACCCGTTCCTGGCGTAAGAGAGTTCTTGGGGTCACTTCCGATTTCACAATGGGGTGTGGTGACAAGTGGCACTAATGCCTTAGCGAGTGCGTGGTTCGCTCAGTTCTTGCATATTCCGAAACCGGAGGTTTTCATTACTGCTGAAAAAGTTCAGAAAGGAAAGCCAGACCCAGAAGGATATTTAGAAGGTCAGAAACTTCTGCACCTCAAGAACTTTATTGTCTTTGAGGATGCCCCAGCAGGAATCAATGCCGGCAAAGCTGCCGGAGCTTTAGTCATTGGTATGGCCACGACATATACAGTGGAACAAGTCAAAGAGTTCGGTGCAGATCTCATCATTCCAGATCTTCAACATATTAAGCTGAAGTCTTGGGACGAAACTACAAAACAGCTGGTGCTGAGTGTCGAAACGCTTAACTAGATCCTAAAAAACGATGCTTATGTGGATTAACATAACTATAAAATTCAATAAAATAGGAATGATCATAAAATAAAAAAATTAACCGGACATAAATATGCATATCCATTGCTGCTGGCATGGATATGCGTTCAGTGCACATAAACTTTATGACTGAAGACATCGCTTTTCATAACCTCATTATGGTCCTGTGCATCCAAAAGCCGTAGTGGCATATGGCTGAACATGACGTTATCGTCAGCTTTGAGAAGCTGCGTGAGATGTAACTCTGATGACGGCTGGTAATCCGGATTTGGAGAAAACCGACCGTTTCGCTCAGTTAGACGGCCTTTACGCAGAGCACGTTGCAACGCCCGCGTTGCTCCGTGTTTAAATGCAGCGTCCAGCTCTTTGACCATTCTATTTTCTTCGATGAGCTGCCATATATCTGAGATCGTAATTCCCGCTGAATCGGGATGCTTTCTTGCATATTCAGACACAACCTGAACAATCAGATCTTCATTGCCCGGTCGCATCTGCAGCTCGATTTGTCGAATATCATCATTTTCCTGTTCGAGTAGTGCGACATGTTTACGCGTATCTGGTGAGTAAATCGGCAAAGTCGGGTCGATTGTTTCGGCAAATTGCAGAAGCTGTACCAACTGGGTCTTAGTCAAGCTCAGAAGGTAGGCCTTACGCGTTTCCGGCTCGAATTCCGTGCCGGGAACGCCTGTTTCTAGCATGAGTTCGGGATGCTGCTGATTGATGCATTCGTGGCAAAACCATTTCGCATCGAGCACATCAATGCAGATCCGATCTATTGGAGGCCGGTGGCAGTACCGGTGGTATGGCGTACGGCACTGGTTGCAAAAAACCATCGGGTTTCCCGGGTCTGCATTTTCCTTTTTGCAGACATGACAAGCAGTCTCCATTTTTTATAATTATTTTGGGAATATTTGGATCCAGTCCAAAAATGCAAGCACTATATCTATTCCCCTCTCTTTTTCAGATAATACCGACTGATGAAACTAGGGCAGGGGGGCGGTCTTCAGCAGAGCATTATCTGACACTATCAAAACTGTCTTGTCCCAACGTATTCTGTGGAATGAGCTTCTCTGAGGGCTTACTGAAGGACGAGATCGGATCCAGTATGTGATCAAGGAGATTGCCTAGCTGACCTGATGAGAAAAATTCTCACGATTGATTGAATCATGCAGATGCTTTGTGACATTTTCACATGTGGGCGAGTGGATTTTGTTTATATGCGTAGATAAATCTTTCATGTGAAGGCGTGTGTATATCTGTCAAAGAGTATTCCCATGTGGGGGTATTTCCTGCATGTGCACAGAAACGCATGTGCGCATCCGTCCGTTCATCAAAAGTTCTGATACAGTATATAATTATATAATTAAATAACATAGCTTGCTTAGTAGTTCAAAATTCGCTCTAGCAATAAGTCGCTGAAAGTCTTCTTGATTGGCGTGTCAACGAGCACTCCGACGTCATTGCCTTGATCGCGAGTCAACCAAAGGCCACGGTCATGAGCGTTATTCTCCTGTTTTGCACGGCCACGCTGATCGACGACGGTCATTCCAAGCGTCCATTGGCCTAGTGTCTCGACACGTACGTCCCGTTTGGCAACGACCCAGCCGTCGAGCTCATCGGTATCAAGCACTGCATAGGCAGCAGTCAGCGGATCGTGTAGATTCAGCATTGCATTTTCAGGACCCCGGCCAATAAGCTTACCATAATTGCTGAAAGAACGCGTCAGCCAAACCTGTACCCATTGTGCCAGCACAGATTTGGGGTGTTGTTTGAGAGATTGACCAATGACTGTTTTGACTTCAGCTAGCTGCATCGAGTGCTGATGGGTGATATCGAGCGGGAAGAGCACGAGATTTAGGGGCCTTTCCGTCAGTGCGGCAGCCGCTTCGGCATTTCGCAATGAGTTCAATGCGAGATGAGGAGGTTGCACGTGTTCCGGATGCTTCGATGTGAGTGAGTAAAGCTGAGCAGCTGCCAAAGGGTCCGCAAACACATTGAATTCTGCAGTGGGTGTGACATTACCGGCGACTTCAAGAGCTGCGCCCATGGAGCAGACACTCTTGACCCGCAAAAATGTCTTCAAGTCTTCTTGAGCAGCCCGGGCCAAGTTTGTCAAGGGACCGACAGCCACGATTGTGACCGTGTCCTCGGGCTCTGAAGCGAGCAAATCCAAAATCGCTTTCCATGACGGAGTCTGGCCGGCAATAAAGGGCAAACTATCTTGCTCTGTAGATGACTGGACATCAGCCTGCTTTTTCGGGTTGCCTGATCCTGCGGGAAACAGGTTGAACCATTCCTGAGGTGCATCAAATTCAGGATTTGAATCGTGGATGCCTGCCAAGCCATCGTTGCCATGGACATCAGTAGCGTCTTCGCCAGAATCCTTTGTTTGTTCGGGATTGGTGCTCAAAGGACCGGATTCACCTAGGTGAATCGCCGGTCTTTGGTCCGTGAATAACGACAAGTTTTCCGACTTTCTGAAGTCGTTCTCAAGTGCGACTACTTTGAACAACGACAGTACATTATTGAGCGTATCTTCGAGAGCACAGTTACCAAATGTCAGAGTTATAAGTCTCAACTCGTGCTTTATCTTAGGCACGGACAAAAGGTAGAGAAGCGCCAACGTGTCGTCTACACCGGGATCAGTATCCAAAACAACCACCATTTTTATAAATTAGTGATTCTGAGATATGCGGAAATATAAACGAATGCTAAGACCACTGAATTCTGCAATGAACACCTAAACGTTTACTGGGGGGGCTCCGTTATTGGCGTACTTCTATCGTTCCGTTTATATGCAGTGTGGGCTAGGACGAATTGTAGAGACGGCGTGGGGTAAAGCGCTTCATGGTGCCTCCCTTTAAGGCGGAGTGTCAGCGTTTAACCACCCCTACAACTTTACACGTGAAGACATAATGTCACGATGTTGCATAAATGGTAATGGATAAAAGTGGAGTAAAAATCAATGAACACTATACCATCTTTTATTTAATATCATTGTGGAACTGCAATCATTGTATCATATATGCGGCATTATTTTTTTTGAACCGATGGTCAAACATCTACATCAGTAACGGTTATCTATATATAGCTTTAAGAACGGTCAGGTTTGGAAAGTGCATGCAAAGTCCCATGCGTCAACCGGCGGCAATGCAGGTCGAATAACGCGAAACCAGCTGCGGTCGGGGAACACCAGTGTCTGCGTGATCATGTGTTTTACAGCCATTTAAAAATTAGAAGGCCGCCCATCCACATATGCGGCGACACAATCGCCTCAATGGCCCCGTTAGACTTGCCCCGTAATAAATAAGATTAAAATACAAAATTATCTACCTAAGAACTACCTAAAGCAAGTAGAGAGCACCGGCAACGAGGGCGGCAGCAGCACCACCACGAGCAGCGTTAGCACCGTTGGCAAGGCCAATGGCAGAGGGAGTGCGGGCAGTAGTGATCGTCATGGTCTTACCGAGCACAACGGTGACGTAGGTGGTCAAGTCCTCGTCACTGAGGGCAGGAGGCTGCTGGGGGGCAGGAGTGGGCTGAGACTTGTGGGAAGTGACAGTGATGGTCTTGCCCTCGACAACAGTGACGTAGGTGGTCATGTCCTCATCGCAGCCAGTGCAGGGAGTGGCCGTGGCAGTGGCAGCAGGAGAGCTGACGTCGGGAGTAGCACGCGTGGAAGCGGGGACGGTCTCAGTGAGAGTGACAGTCTTACCAGACGAAACGGTCTCGATGGTCTTGGTCTCACAAGGGTTGGCCTCGTCACAAACACAGCTGCTGGTGGACTGGGTAGTTGCAACAGTGGTGGTAGACGCAGGGACAGTCTCAGTGAGAGTGACGGTCTTACCAGACGAAACGGTCTCGATGGTCTTGGTCTCGCAAGGGTTGGCCTCGTCACAGACACAGGTAGTGGATTCGCCGATAGAAACGGGTGTCATGGTGTGAGCGGCGCTGCTAACAGCGAGCTCGGGGGAATCAGAAGTAGTGGCCGGAGTAGAACCGTTGGAGTAGAAGGCGTAAGCGCCGACGGGAAGGGTCAACAAAAGGGAAGCGAGCTGCATTAGTGGGGCAAGTAAAGAACGGATGGAAGCGGAGGGAACCGAGCGATCAGAAACGAGAGTAGAAGAAAAAAAACTAGGAAAAAAAGAGCAAGTTAGCTCAAATGTTCAAATACCAAACTGTAATACAACGAAGTAAACGGTTTAGAATGGTCAGTTTCTATGAAAACAGATTCGAAGATGGATTGACTATAGTTGAGATTCGAAAAAAGTTGCCCGATCCGTGACGGGTTACTTATATACCTGTATACGTAAAAAGCGTATCCGAGCTTACGATCTGCACCAGTGTGTACGCTAACGTGAACATTCACTGGCAACGCGACGCGAGTATGACTAAGTGCATTGCAGCGATCGAAGGCCTGTGATTAGTTTTGCAGTTAAGAACTCTCGGCGTAGGGTTGCGTAAGTTCAAAAAATGGAATGATGCTTCAGTGAGGGGGAAGGTAAGAACGTAAAGTCCGTGCGGAGGAACGAATTTTGGAAAACCAGAAGGCATTTTCGTTTGTACAACATACCATGCGCAGACTGGCATGCCATGCCACAATGTGTTTCTCCATGCGCAAGGAGTCACACTAAGCCATATTCTTGCGGAATTTTTCAATTACGATGAGTTGTGCATTCTGATCACTCTGCCCGAACGTGTTCGATGATCCCCGATTGCCAGTGTCCAGTATACGCTCGGTTCCGTCCCAACCAATGCGGTAGTGCGGCAAGGGTACTACTATTTCCTTGTTGAAAGATTTCTCCAGACCACTATAATGACTACTACGCTACTACACCCATAACCTAGATCTAAACCTTGCCCCATTCTTAGCGTGGTAATAGCATGTGCGAATGCCCTTGGGCCCCTTTCTTCGGCAGCTCTACCCGGATCAGCAGAAAGTTCTGCGAGAATGGGGCATATGCCTCAAAAAATTGATCGAAAATACTTCCGGCTAAAGCAGATCATCACACATGTGACTCGTCAGATTCGTGATGGTTGTGAGCACGCGCGACTCCCAGATGATTGTGCACTATTGAGCCTTGAATCCACTGACCGAGGTCTTTTGGGGAGGAGACTGCTCCCGCAAGTATGCGTGTGCGGGTTCGCTCGAAAAGAAACCCACATGCATCGTTCTCTCATCGAGCACACATGACGCGTTGGGACTCAGATTCGACTACTCATAGAATCATACACTACGTAAGCAAGGTGCACAGAAGTGCTAATAGCTGGGAAGCTCATCTGCCTTTAACACAGTATTAGCGGAAATACTCACCTTGGGAGTGTGTAAGGGCATTCTCCAATATCTTTTCGATAATTGGGGTGGACTCCACAACAAAAACAAAGCCAATACTTTCTACATAGTATCGATACGAGTATGAACGAGTGGAAACACAGCGCCGTTTAAGGTGATCGAGCGGGCAGAAAACTCGTTTAGATCTTATGAAATTGATCGGGTATTGCTATTATTGCAAATTAGATGGTCAACATTGAGCCAGTACCTTGTTAGAAGTCGAACATGAACAATCTTCGGATCACAGCTTTAAGAATATGATTTTGTGCTTTCCACAAGAAGGGAATAGCGGTTTTATTTTGTGTCTAAGAATCAGAGAGAAATTCCATGCCGCAGAAGCTATTTTTAGTCCGCACTACATATCAAATTACCACCATGGCTGCAGGTCGATCGACCGACGGCGTGGAGAGATTATGCATAATTCTGCATTGGTTTGACAGCAGGACCGCATTTCGGCTATGGGCGGGTATCAGCGCAGTTGGGAGAAGCAAATTAGATTGGCGACTGGCATATAAACATCCACTGGGACGCGAGGTATGTGCAGCATCGAGCTAGCCAATTACTAAGCCAGCCATAACGAAGAGGTCCTGGGAGGGAAAGGAAGACCAGATCGGTCGCAAGCCGATGGAATTATGCGTGCGCAATTGACGGAGATTTCCTCGATCTGCCCTTGTACCATTTAAGGTGGGCGCAACCTGAAACTCCCAGCTGACAGTACCCCAGGTCAGGCGAGTGGCACACCTTGTCATACCACACTAATAGGCCTAATAATGGCTGCCTGCGCTTTTCCTATATGAAATCACAAGAAAACCTTGACGCGTTTCAGGATATGTCGTACCTGCTAGAACTGAGCCCCTGAACCCACGACATTTATTAACCAGCAGAGAGCCACACATCTCCAAGTGAAGTTTAAAAGTAAAGTTTCGTACGGCTTTTCGTTTGGGCACTGTAACGATTATACAAAAAAATTCCATAGGAAAGGAGACAGGCTTCCTGCTTTTTTCTTCATTCTCCCCCCACACTACTTTGCAACATTCCTGGGTAGCAACTGAGCACTGTTTCATCTTCTGTTCGCTTGTTTCACATTCCTTGGTTTGTCAAATTCATCTGTTCTGCATAAAACAACTACTTGACATAGTCGTTTTCGCCTAGTTTGTCTACATAACCAGTCCTGCATCAGACAAACATGCTTCCTCAATTCTTGTATCTACTAAACATTGGTGCTGTGAACGCGCAAGGTGGTGCCCTCGGTGGTGGTGCACCCGGCGGCAATGCGGCCACAGCCAGCGTAATCACAACTACAACGTACCTAAATGCCCCAACAGCCGCGCAACCGCCGCTAAACCAGGGTCCCTGGATGGACAAAGAGCATTTGGAAGGCACGTGGTCCTCGAAGTCCATGATGGTCATGACCGGTCCCGATTTCTACGATCCGGTGGACGAGCTTCTCATTGAGCCCGCCCTTCCCGGCATTTCGTTCAGTTTCACAAAGGATGGGTTCTGGGAACAAGCCATGTACCAAGTAACGGGTGACCCTCGCAACAATACATGTTCAACGGGTGCCCTGACATTCCAGCATGGTACGTACAACATCACGTCGGACGGAAAGCTCAATCTCACACCGTTCGAAGACGACGGTCGCCAGCTCGTGAGCGAGCCGTGCAAGCATAATTACAGTGAATATGTGTTCTACGAGCAGGAACTCACCATGTCCGAATTCAAGGTGTGGGTCGACCTCTACTATGGACGATACCGCCTTGATCTGTACGAGTGGGATGGCACACCATTGCCTCCGATGTACCTCGTTTACCGACCACCACAGATGCTTCCGACCATAACTATGAACCCTGGCGTGAAACAGATTGTGAAGAGCAGTGCCGACGGTGGAGATTCTGGAGCTTCCAGCACCGGCAGCACATCTTCCTCGTCAAAGAGCAAACGTGACGTCAGTCCGCCTGTCAGAGAGAGAATCAAGCGTTCATTGATCAACCGATCGCGCACGTCAGCGAAGCGTGAAGTAACGAAATCGCCGTTCTACGACACCATTTGGTGGGGCGGCATGGGCATGATTGCTGTGGGTGCGGCTGGCTGGATCTGTCTTGCATAAAAACTTTCGTCCCTGTTTGTACGATGTCATATATACATATCTTAATTACATTAATCATAAAAGAGAGAGATAAAATTGTTTGATTAGATGTGATTTCCGTCATAAGCCAACTTATATAGTACACGTTCATAAATAGCATGATTTTCTTTTTTTTTGTTTTTATTTTTTTCATCAATTACCTCAATCGCAATTTGATTTTCGGGGGCTCATTTTCGCGTGCAGGCGCCTCATGTTCGGCTGGGTGCGTCTGTCCTGGATTCGGTCGCTTCTTCTTCAAAATGCTGCGGTACTTCGCAACTATAACGTAGTCCCGTCGTCGCCTGAAGTTGAGCTCAAATAGGGGCGGGCACTTCATCACGGCCATCATGCGCGACGTCGGCTCGTATAGCACTTCACAGATCTCGAGCAAAAACCGCAGGTCCAAGGACCCGATTTTTGGGCTCTGAAGTGCCTTCCACAGCAGGTTCTGCAGCGGTTTGGACTCGCCTAAACTCGAGCGTAGCAGTGGTATCACTGTTCGTACTGACTGCCGCGCAATGGCCTGCTGCCTCTGGACTATGGGATCAATAGTTGATTTTGACTTCGTGGCGGGCTCATATTCGCCGTGGATTGCAACGTGGCCCACAAGTCTCTTCAAAACATCCAACACTCCATCGCGAGCACTCAACAGCTTATCGTTCAGCAACGTCTCGAGCAAGTATGTCATGATATGCTTGTTATGGTACCCGCCGAGATTCAACAGAGACGAGATCGACGCTGTGCGTACTTCGACGGGTTCATCGGGCTGTGTCGAAAGTAGTAGTTTGTCCATACGAGGCTGGCCATAGCCAGCCTCTACTAGAAGTTCCTCCATTTTAATCGAGGTTGTCGTTATAATATTGCGGTATGAGGGCACCCAGCGATCAAGACGCTGACTCTTGTTGATTTCCGCAACGACATCAGTGAGATACTTCGTAGCCTGCTCGTCCTCCCAAACGCTGTTGACATTAGTCTTGCCATCTGCGCCCAGGGGGAGTTGTGTGTACGTGGCGGCCTCAAGCAGATTGGCTATGTAGAAGGTATCAGAGTAGGGATTCTCCGAATTTTCGTTGTATCTGATCAAGTCCAAGAGGAATAGGCTAATTTCATGCGGGCATTTGCCCGTAGCAGGGTCCCGGACGTGGCTGAGTGCAAGGGGGATAGCCTTCTGGACAAAGTAGCTTGGGACATTCGAGAAATTATTGGCTCGCGGCAGACGCGAGTTGTTGAAACAGTAGAGCTCTCGGAATGCGCGCAGCAGAAGATGCATACCAGCAAACTGGAGTTCAGGAACAGCATTCTTAGTCAGTTGCTTGGCAGACTCCACTCGTACGCCATAGAAGTACCGCGGATCCATGAGCGTGCGCGTGAGCACAGTGTAATACAGCGGGTTCGGCTGCTGTCGGCCAAAGAATCGTACAGCATCGTACTGAGCAACCACGTCTTGGTCTTGTTGGAGTTGCGATGCATACATATAATCAGGCTGGCTCACAAAGAAGCGGCCTAGCCACTCAAAATCAGCGTCGGCACGTAGCCACTCAAAAGCTTCGTTGAACATAATCTCATCGTCACCTTCGGCACCGTCACCCCAATCAACCAGCATCCAGTCTGAAACTTCTTCTTCGGACATCAACACGTCTCCAAGACAATTGATCAGTCGATCTCCGTCGTTATTCACATTCGCAGTAGCATTGCTTACATCTTTGCGGAATTTCTGACTGCGCCGTAAACGCTTGTACTTCGTGTTATAAGGAATGTCAATTTTCGTGAGCTGCTCACGCAAGTCGACAACATGCTCATAAGGTGTTCCATTAGCTTCGTGAATACGGATCGTCATAGGGCCCGTGAAATGAGTCGGCGGCAGGAAATGGAATGTCTCTGATACAGATAGGCTATCTTTGTTGTCATCGTCATGAATGCCGGGCATTTCATTCATGAGCCGCAAAGTTTCTTGCTCTGAACTGTTCAGGTTCGCTATGTCATGTCGGACAATATCTAGATGCGTGATGGCCTTACCAAGCACCGTTTCATCACGCAAAGTTTCTTGTGGCAGCTCTCGGCTATGCACTTGGCCAATCCCCATTTCAATGCAGAGACGCTTTTTATTGAATCGCTGTGTGATTCGGAAAATGGGGAATCCGGATCCAAATACCCATTCATTAAAAAACTTCGTTAGTCGGTGATGAGCGACCTTCTCGCATTGTCGTACAAAGTGAGCAGTACTTAGTTGTGAGCGAAGGTCTCCGGACATGCTTTGCAAAAATAGTTTAGTGAGCACTCGAGATATACCAAGACTGCGATCCGTTTTAGTCATGCGGCGATCTAAAATAAATAAAACAAGCGGGGCTTTGAGGCGGATGAATTGCAAGTCTTCAGTGCATAGAGGAAATCGGAAATGAGGAAGACCGATGGGCGGCCGGTCAATGTCTTCTCTGCACAGCTCCTCATTGCCCTTACGGATCCGGAATCTGTATTCGTTATTTCCCATGAGTTTACGGATAAACAGATTTGTCAAATACATGGCGATGCCTTCTGTCACCCACAGATCATTACAGGAACTCGGCACAATCGAAACGCCACACCATTGTGCAGCAATTCCTCGCACAAGGTGATGACAGTCATCAAATCGCGGTTCAATGACATCGCCTGGGAACAAAAGCGTGTCGTTGCATATCGTGAGTGCACAGGCATCTGCAGTGTCTAGAGAGTTATTAGGGAAATCGCCCACAAAACATATGGAGTACGAATCGTAGGGAAACGAGCCAAAATCGCGTGTGAAATAGTCCATAGCAAAAACGAGCGGACGTGTAGTTATAGCTACGAGTGGCTCTTTGCTCGGAAGCGCGTAAGCAGTTATGGGCAATGCTGGAGTTCCACTATTCCCAGTTGCACTAGCAGCTGCAGCAGCGGCAGCGGCAGCACCATTTGCGCCACCCATCTGAGTCTGTGCGTTTGCTGATGCATTAACGTTTTGCGCAGCCTCTGCATTGTCGGCAGTCTCGCTGCTTTTTTCTTCAACAGCAACTAAAGGCACAGACTTGAAAGGTCCTACAGCGAATCCGAGGTGTTGGGAGCTAATCGGGTTAAAGAGCTCGAATTTGACAAGCTTTCGATGAGAATCCGACGGATCAGGCTGCTCATTCGGAGTCACGCTATTGCAAATCACCAGAATTTCGCTGTCAACATCTTCTTTGTCCAGAAACTGGTCAACGCTGATCTCCAACTCCCAAGTGCTGAGTGACCAAAGTCCGTCTACACATGGCAGCCAGCATGACGTCGCTTGACCGATGGGTGTGTGAGTTGTGTAGACATGAGGCTCCTTCGGGTTCGTGTTGACGAAATTGAGGCCCTCATTCGGCAGATCGCTGCGAATATGATAGTAGATGCGCAAAGTCATTGGCTCGTATGTCTTTTCGCGGCTTGAGTTTGAGCCCATGAAACTTGATTCGCTCGGTTCCGTGACTTTGACGTTTTTTGGAAAGCTGATCTCGAGTTCTCCAGGGCCCTCGGGATTCGACGATACCAAGGGCGCGATCTTCTTCGCGTACATTTCATAATTGTGCACATCCCACGACTTCGGGACTTGATGCAGCTCGCTCAGAATATCACGGTATTTAAATGAAGTCTCGATGTTGTTCACCAAACACTTCTCAATGGTCATTCGTCGAGCATCAAGCCGAAGCTTGCGCAGATCCAGCTGCGTTGGCACAACCGTAAGCTCCGTCCATCCACCGAGCGACCTTGATGGAATATCGACATTGACATGGACCTTCTGGTGTGCCACAAAGAATCCACGCTGCGATGTACTCATCGATAGCTCTCAAGTTAAATGGCGTCACGACGGAGTTCAGTGTCTTGTTTGGTGTATGCCACAAAGTGATGATGACTAACGCGAGACCCAACACACGAGCACCTCAGCTGTTCAGAGACAATGCGGGTGAATAGACAGAGCGAAAGATAATAACGAAAATCATCTTTTAACTTTACTTTTAGAATTTTTTTGGTGTACCTAGTGTCATAATGGGGTATTCTAGTCCTTTTAATTGCTGATTAGTGTCTTGCGTGGACCGCATGCTCATAGCTCATAACCGCATTAGTCTTATGAGTAATGGATAACACCACACTTTCCAAATGGTAATAGAGTGTAGTTCCAAATAATTGTCATTGTTCTTGATCTAATCGTGCTGGTTCCTAGTGTACTTGCTCGAGAAGAGGGTCTGCGCAATGATACTGTCAGCCCGAGTCACAAAGCTCCAGTTCAAAGTCGGATATAAAAATGCGATCTGAATCCACGAACAGTATACTACCAGAATAGAAATTACCAGCTGATTTGCCGTTTAACTTGGAATTAAATCGTGTAATCGTTCCTGGATTAAAATTTGGTTCTCAAATGACAGGTATATAGCTCAAAGCAAATAAAACAAATCTTTGACTAGAAGTCAGCAGTATTAAAAACTATAGAATCATTTTAGTCCATATAACGAAGCCAAATATGTCAAGATGTTAGTGCTTTAAGGATAAGATTGTTCATCAAAAACAATTTTTCCACTGTCGCGGTATCTCAACAAAAAAGTTTTTGGTATACTCACGACGGAGTTTAGTAAAGTAAAGCGGCTGAGACTGCTCGCTGCCATATTGACACACATGCATCGTCAATGCCATTGTATCCAACTGATCGATGATAATACTAATCATTTCACATTTGATGAATGAAGCCAAATAAACAAACAATTAATTGATCTAGAGAACCCTGACTTCCTTATTCATTTTTTTCAGAAAACACATATTTACCTAGTACCAAATTCGTCCAGCAATATTGAATTATGTACCAGGCAGCGATATTTGCTATATTTGCTGGATCCACTCACGAAATTGATACAAAAAAATAAAGTTTACTGCAGCAGCTTGCTTACATGTATAATATTTTCTTACACATTACGGCATGAAAGTCGACAGTACAAATTAGAGAGTATAATAAAATCAAATGACCCACTACGAATATAAGATGGATAAATGTTAATACCGTATTATCAAATGAGAATGTAAAAGTGTTCAAGCTTGAACGGCACTATATAATTGACGACTGTCCGACATCATAGACGAAAAATTTAGAATGACACATCTGCGCGTCCCCCAGAGTGTTCCATGTGCATCACGAGGTCAGCCACCCAAAATGATGAGCCAGTGAAAAATATAAAATATAGACACTTGATAGGTTGACTTGATAGTTTGATTTGTCTGTAACCAACATACAGTTTAATTTAACTATAACACTTACTTATGAACCGTTTTTCGTATTGATGATCGTTACATATACAGTTTCTATTGCATAGATGGAAATTATGCTGAGCAATGCATCCATCACATAAAGTTTATTGGGTTGCTATGTCACTCCAAAGCCACCCTTGCGCGCATGCATATCTGGAACATCAAGTTTGAGCCTTAGCAACTTCTGGAAAATTAAAAGAACTCGTTAGCACAAAAAAATAGAGACATTTACTTAAAGACAATACAGGATACTTTAGACGATTAGACTTCGCGAAATTGAAACAGGGCTCTCATATTTTGATCTTGATTCAATTGAAGCAAATATACAATTCGTGATTTCAAGATTCTAAGCCTGCAATATCAGGGTTTGTTATAATCTTATTATTCAATAATATCCGCAATCTTATCCAGTCCCTAATGAGCTATAAAAGGGTCTCATTTCTCTCATCTTTCAGGTTACAGCCAATGACATTAGTCTCCTAAACAATCGACTACAAAAAGACACACACTAACTGGTAGTAAATCCTTCTTTGGCTGTCACACCTGTACAAAGTCTGGTACCTAAACCTATTTGCGTGCTTTGAAAGAAATTGTCTGATGCCTAATAATATGCTGGCTCATTGCATTTGAAAACATTACTTCTTTCGTGTTCTAGTACTCAGTCTTTCATTTCTGTTGCCACTACCAACTAAAATTCTTTGGCATTCATCATAAGGAAGAGTACGTTATTCTTCTGGCTTGCGGAGCGGCTCTTCACGTCAACGAACCCTTACCTTTTCAGACATTTATCCGAGTGACACTAATTAACAGTCACGGCTTCAGTTGCAGCATGCATTCATGGGTTTCTATCATGCATACCCTTGCCCCCACAGCGCATGTTGGAGTTTCCTATGAGATTCAGCCATTGAGAAAATTCAGGCCAAGCAACTAAACCCAGCAAGCATTGAACCAGCTAATTACAATGATTCGTGACGCGATTCAAAATTGCTGAGTAGCCTATTATTCAGGCAGTGTTGCAAGACATTCACGCCGTTACGAAAAGTGATCACATCAAAATCGACGCCAAATTTCGATCTCACAATGCTTGTTTTGTGCTCACCTCAAGAGGTTACTGCATAGCTCGCCATTCGAGAGGCGTACATTACTTAGATGAAATTATCCCAGTTTCTTACAGTTGTCAATATTCTGCGGCAGAACAAGATCGAACCATGGTCTATAACTATGTCCTGATGTTGCAGTGGGCTTCTCAGGAATTGGTTTAACCTGTAGGAATATGAGCGATGCCGCTGATGCGGAAGCAAATATTGTCACTATAACTATAGTTTGGCATGTAAGCGCGAGGTCATGCTGTAGCTAGTAAGTGCAGGCTTCACTGGTCTCCAACTAAGCCGGAAGTATTGTGCACAAGAATTTATAGGTGGACAGATAAAAGCGAATAAACCGTAGCTTGTACCACCTGTCAATTTCAGAGGCTTGAATTGGCGCGAAGGGCTAATCATCAAAGATTAGACACGCTTTATTGCGACTCCTGATGCTATTGTGAGACTGATACCATCATGGTGTGCTTGTATATTAAGTCATCAACGGAGCTGTGTCTGTGGTTCATCCAAACAGTCGGTGTTGGTCTTCCGGCATCCAAAACTGCCTCAGGTGTGAACTCGGAATGGCTCACATGTCGTAGACAAAAGTCGTCGCTGATTTTTCTTGATCAGTACTGGGTGACCCTGATTTTTGCTTTCTATACTCGATGAAAACAGTACGTAAAATTCAGAGGCTCCAAAAAGTTAAGGTCACATGTGTGACACTTTCCAGCCTCGAGTTGGAAAGAACATTGCTAAATCACTACGGAGTGAGAGGATGGTTTTCTGCAGTTAATCGCTTCTATTGATGTTACCGACACACTCAAGAGTCGAGGAAACTCGAAGTTAGAGTGTTTCGGAAACAACGATCGAAGCGAGTGACTCGGGCTATGACATCCCCTCATCTGCGAACTCGCAACGCTAGACCAGCGAGAGCTGTTCACCGGGGGATTTAGCAATACTAAGAATCGCTACTGCATGAAGAATACTTCGCTGTAGTCATTTGCTTCGATCGTTATTCTCATTTCTGTACACAAAGAATGAGCTCACACTACCTGGACAAGTAATTTGTTTCAGTCAAGCACTTCGTGTCTGAGCTCGTGTCTGAGCTCGTATCTCACTAATTTTGGAAGATATTTGAGGCTTCAGCTGGGCTTGGCTGATTACGAAAACTATTTCATATCAATATTGTGGGAGTGGCTGGTGCTCAAACAGAGTTAATAGTATCTAGACAGTATAGCTGCCTATGAGGTTCTCAAATATTAGTCCCGCTCTCCTATGTGGAACTTGTAGAAGTCATTGGTGATTTCCCAAATAGGGTCCTCACAATGTTTAAACCGATCCTGAGTAGGCATCTCAACTATCTGAATGCAATATAATTCACATTTAGCAAACTTGTACTTATCATTGTATAAATTTAAGCATGCCTAGCGCTTCAATATTTTGCAATCAAGTACTGTCAACTAATCTACCTTCAGATAACGTGGGAGGCATCACATAGAGCCAAGATCTATTAGAATCCCATCCCTGCTCAATGTTAACTGCCGTGCTGACAGAATTATTTGTCGTACTGATTTGTTTATGTGGAATTTGAGGCCATCGATAAGCTAATTGAAATGTGTATTTGTTTATTATAGACACTAGCAAGGAGCTCAGGATGTTGACGACGCGCGATCCGACCGCGATCGGGGTTGCGGTTTCCCTGCTGTCTGGGGAAACCACGCAACCTGATGGCGTCATAGCTCATTCGGCCGCTCAATAATATCTATCTGCTAGTTAAATCCCGTTTCGGATAGATGAGTGATCCCGAACCCCACGACGAGGCATGGAAATGAGGCACGAAAGTGAGGTAATCGCTGCTATGACGAGAGATTGCGGGAAATAAACTTGCCCAGCGAGATAAGAGCCCATTCCGAACGAAGGACACTGATAGTACAATTATAGATTTGTCTCCATTGATAAGGTCTGATCGCAGAGGAGCATCAATTGGATAAATAGAAAAAATAAAAAAATAATAAAACTAAATAATGTACGAAACTGCGATACGAATGCTGCCATTTAATTGGCGAGACACAATTTATCCGCTCAATTGAGTGCGATATCGCACGACCGCCAGCCCGGAACAAAAAACATGGAGCCAAAAACCATGGGTAATCTACGGTTTGTATTATGCGTCCTGCTCTCTTGCGTAAGTGCAACTGGTGTGACTCAATGCCCAATTACGGGTGACGTGCTCCGTTCCCGTGCGGGTGGCGCAGAGCCCGTTTGGACGCAGCCTTTATCATGTGCGATTTGGCTGTATGCGCGGGAGCACGGGTCATCCCCCCTCCCCCCATACATCCACTGCCCGTATTCCGGGCCTAGTGCATTATCAGTGGTCACAACGCAACCCTGGGGCCCCTGGGTGCTTGCCCAAACGAACCGTCAGAACCCGTATCGGCCCTGACGAACCCTTAGACCCCCCTCTGTGTCCCACCGCATGGCCCGCAGCGTAATCAGGCCGTGGCAAGGACCGCCGCCTAGATAGTATATAAGTGTGCTCGCCTCCCCCTCCACCACCGTCGTAGAACCAACTCTAGACATCGCCATTTTCTGACCGCAATTCAGCACAATGGTGAGCCCCGCAATCATTCTGGGCGCAATTCCGCTCGCCGCGCTCTCCTCCGCTCTCTACATCCCGCACGCCGCCGACAACACGGACTATCTCGACATCACGTCGAGCTCGAACGACGTCCAGGCATATGCCGTGCAGCACATCACGGCGAAGGACGGCTCGGACCTCGAGAAGCGCGATTCGAAGGACTGCATGAAGAAGCGCAGCAAGAAGCACAGCAAGAAGCACCACAAAGGCACGGTCGGGCGCCACGAGCGCCATAAGGGCCGCCTCC
The DNA here is from genome assembly GCA_030579775.1 of Starmerella cellae. NCBI lineage: Eukaryota > Fungi > Ascomycota > Dipodascomycetes > Dipodascales > Trichomonascaceae > Starmerella > Starmerella cellae. Next base: position 57,784 of record JAKTRQ010000019.1, read on the forward strand.
CCACGCCGAAGAAGGATGCCACAGAAGCGAGAATCGCACTGCCCTCGGGCATTGTGTCGCTCGCCGACCCGGAGAACGTCATTCCGAACAGCTATATCGTCGTGCTGAAGCAGAACGTGGCGCAGGACGCGCTCGCGTCGACGCTGGAGTTCGTGCTCGACAGCTCTGTGACGCAGATGACGAACCTTATTCAGGCCGGCGTCACTGACCACGAGCTGTTCGACACGGAGACGGGTTTCCAGATCAAGCATGTCCACAACACGCCGGACACGACCTTCCGCGGCTTCTCCGGTAAGCTTTTCCCCGAGGTTGCTGAGCAGTTGGCGAAGCACCCGGACGTCCAGTTCGTCGAGAAGGACTCGATTGTGCACATCATGAACCCGAAGGAGGAGGACGAGGCGCCGTGGGGCCTCGCGCGTGTGAGTCACCGCGACCCGCTCGGGCTCGGCACCTACAACAAGTACTTGTACGACGGTGGAGCCGGCGAGGGCGTGACGTCCTACATTGTGGACACGGGCATCTACATTGACCACGAGGACTTCGGCGGCCGCGCGAAGTGGGGCAAGACGATGCCCTACGGAGACACGGACACGGACGCGCACGGCCACGGCAGCCATTGCGCCGGCACGATCGGCGGCCGCAAGTACGGTGTGGCTAAGAAGGCGAATCTTGTGGCCGTGAAGGTGCTCGGCTCGGACGGCAGCGGCTCGATGAGCGACGTCATTGGCGGCGTCGAGTACGTCGTCGAGTCGCACCGCCGCGAGAAGAAGGAGAAGGGCGCGAAGTTCAAGGGCTCGACGGCGAACATGTCTTTGGGCGGCGGCAAGAGTCCGTCGCTCGACATTGCCGTGAACGCCGCGACGGAGGCCGGCGTGCACTTCGCCGTGGCTGCGGGCAACGAGAACCAGGACGCCTGCAACGTGTCCCCGGCCGGTGCCGAGGGCGCCGTGACCGTGGGTGCCACGAGTGTTCGCGATGAGCGGGCGTACTTCTCGAACTGGGGCAAGTGTGTGGACATCTTTGCTCCGGGTGTCAACGTTTTGAGCGTCGGCACGTACTCGCCGTCGTCCTCTGCTGTCATGTCCGGTACGTCCATGGCGTCGCCGCACATTGCTGGTCTGTTGACGTACTTTGTGTCCTTGCAGCCCTCCAGCGACTCCGAGTACGCCGTGCGTGGTGCCATCACGACGAAGGAGCTGAAGAAGCACCTCATCGAGTTCGGCACGACGGGCCTCATCACGGACCTCGACAGCGAGTCGCCCAACGTCTTGGCCTATAACGGTGGTGGCGAGGACATCTCGAACTTCTGGGTGGGCGCGAAGAGCGATGGCGAGCACGATGCCAAGAAGTCGTTCTTCGAAAACCTCGAGGACTCGCTCGAGCACGCTTTCGACTACGTCGAGGACCTCGTCGAGGAGTCGCGCGAGTCCATTGCCGACTTGATCTAGATCGCCGCGGGCGGCCGCTGATGCCAATTCATAATCATTTCATGACCCATATATCATTTATTACAAGTAAGCATATTATTAACAACGAGCAATTATAATAACTACTACTCATTCGGAAAATACCTAGTGTTTCGAGTATGTGGTATAGATAATTAATCTTCATGTCTCTCTCAGCCAGATTATATATGTCAACGTACTCGAAGCGTTGTGTTTATTATTATTATGTTGTGTTTATTATCCATGCGTAAGTGCCCCCTCGTACTGGAATCGTGCAGTCTTTTGCATTCCCATATGACCTAGCTTGAATTCCGATTCAGGTGTACAGAATTGAGTATTCAATATCTGTTTATATGTGAAAAATGTGTTATGAGTCCACAGCTACAAAAGAGATCAGAAGGAACTCGACGTAGGCACTCATTAACCTACAAAAATAATAACGATCAAATGACGACGACGGCTTGGTAAAAGAGTTCGGGCTGACCCCTACATCTCTTTACCCGCTTATCGCTGGGTGTATAGGCTGATCAGGCCTGGCGGCGACCCCCTCGCAACAAGTGTGGAGTGGGGGCGGACGAGTTGCTTCGGCGGCCGCCTTAATGTCTAGACATAGGATGATGAATGAACAGTAAGCCGCTCTGCACGAGGGTATAGCGTGCAATTTTTTTTTATTTTTTTTTTTATATTTCCATATGGCAGTCGAGAGGGTTGAAGAGGAGACTTAATATGAATGAGCGACTATACCACATTCATCATCCCAATCCGCCCTGTATAGAGCAACAGTATATTCACAGGTCATTTGTTAAGTAAGCAGCATTTTCTAAAACATCGAAAACTGAACGAAATTAAAATGGACACGCGAGTTTATGAGGAAAGCGTACGCTATTCGAAAGATTCGTGTTTTTAGTTAAAAAATGTAAATCGAGATTGTATTTAAAAAATGTAGTGAGATTGCATAGTCAATAACATATTCTGTTAAAATCGTGCAGCCTTCAGGTTTCGCTAACTGATCGCTTGACTTATACCAACACAGTGCAAATATCAGGCATACCACGAAATCCAAAAGAAAAAAGAGAACGCACTTAACTCAATGTTAGATCATAATGACAATAACCACATTTTCCACCCATTTTTACTCCTACCGTATTGACAGCACCGGGCAAATAATCGAGTGTCTCCGGCTTGAGGCCAACTCGCTGTGATCAGTAGCTCAGGCTGTGGCCCTCCAATGTTTCATCTGACATGAGGTAGTAAATAGCAAGTCTTGCTGCACAGAGTGCAACTCGCCCCGTACGGTAATCACGCGCCAACGTGAGAGTTGTACGGACTTATTAGAGCCAAACGATTATAAGTTGCTTATCACCTTTGAATGTTACTAGTCGTGCCCTTGTTCTGTCGCAGCAATATTATCATGCTTGCCATTTTTATATCAAAAATGCAGGTTAAAACAACGAAAGGAAACATTACTTAGCCTACCTAGCACCCTTTTTATTTCTTTTTTGCTTAGCATACGCAGCACCTCACCGTCTTCTAGGTATAAGTCTATATTGATTTCTATGGCATTGGGTACTATATGTACTCGAATGGTGCCCACCTTAGATCTTCGCCTTGTGCACCTGGTTGCGAAAGTCTTCAACATCAATTACGTACCGACTCGAGTTTTCGCCATCGTCCATGCGTTTCCAGGCCTCGTTTACTTCGCCCATTCGGATTGCTTGAACGTCGGCCGTGATGCGATTCTCCCCGCAGAAGTCAAACAACTCCTGCGTGTCCTTGATTCCGCCAATAATGGAGCCAGCCACAATCTTGTTGCCGAATATAATCTGCGACGTCTGAAATGGCGTTTTAGATAAAGGTCCGATATGACCCACAATCACGAGCGCACCGTACGAGCGCACCAGTGACAAATACATGTTCACGTTGTGATCAGTGGGGATTGTGTCGATAAGGAGATCAAACGAGCGTGCGGCTGCTTTTACTTCCCTCGCATCGCTCGTTGCCACGACATTAGTGGCTCCTAATGCTCTCGCCATGGCGTCTTTTTTGTGTGATCGTGTGATCACAGTAACCTCAGCACCCAAATTATGAGCCAATTTCACAGCCATATGCCCAAGTCCACCAAGACCAACAACTCCAACTTTTTTGCCGGGGCCAGCGCCAAATCGCCGCAATGGAACCCATGTAGTGATTCCTGCACACGCAATGGGCGCGACGCCTTTCAACAACTCGGGGTCGTCACTCAAACTCTTGGGAACCCGAATCACATAGTGTTCATGCACGAGTATTTGCTCTGAATACCCGCCATAGGTCGCCTGGCCGGGGGACTTGTTATCCGGTGAATTGTATGTCGACACACGTCCTTTCAAGCAGATCTGCTCGTGGTCGTCATGGCACTCTTCACAGGCACGGCACGAATCAACAATACAACCAACAGCAACAACATCACCGACTCTGAATTTTGTCACATTTTCACCCGTCTCACTGACTACGCCCACAATCTCATGGCCAGGAACAATGGGGAATATAGAACGACCCCAATCGTTGCGCGCTAAATGTAGATCAGTGCCACAAATACCCGTCCATTTAATATCAATTCGCACATCATCGGGCAATAAGTCCCGCCGCTTTATAGATAGAGGAGTCACCGCCCCACCGGGTGCGGAAACACCATAAGCTTGAATAAAGGTAGGCATATGTTCAGGTCTGTGTTGAGATATATTTATTCCGACTGAAAAAATCAGATGCACACACACACATGCTCACGCCCGTCATACATAATCTTATATAAATCTATACTTATCGCTAGCTGTCTCAGCGTTAAGGCCAAACGCGGGGTGCAAGAATGTTGGGTACGGGTTTCAAAATCACGCCATTAGAAGATACTACTAATCTATCGCCTAATCTCCGGATATCAAGTTGCAATGCACACACAGGACACAGGACGCATGACCGTGTCAGAACAACACTCTTTCTGTCTGGATGATCATCTTACAGATGCCTAGCATCAGAGTCGTGTGTAGCAAAAGTAGACATCGGTGATTACTTTGCGAGTAAAGAGTCACTTATAGCCACTGACAGATCAAGTTAATCTAAACTAAGCCTTCCGATTATCGGATTTTAAATGATAACCCATTTTCTGTACATACAACGCTCCGGGTCGCAATCAATTACATTTTTCTGGGGATGCTTGGAGTGATTTTATATAGGATCTTAAGCATATTATTGACAGAGGCATGTCTGCACTCAGTGCTTATTGGTACCTTCATCTGTTATGCACCCCTAAAAAAAATGAATCCCTTATGTGTGTGATGTGTTATTCCGTTATCTATGTCATGTTCAGAAAAAATCAGTGGGCAAGGATGTCTGCGCTGTATCATTCCAAATTGGACTCGAGCTTACGAACGTGACCGGACTAACGGTCCCTTGTTACGTCATTATTATTGGAGGCTTAGAACCTCACAGATCAGATAGGTTTACATGCTTAGTGGGGTCAGAAAACGGCTATAGATTGAGTGAAAGCTTGATCGTAACCCGCAACCATTCATGGCCACCTACAGTGATGACAGCGAAGTGGGTCCTCAATTAGAGCAGCATAGAATTAAAGTGCTGTGCCCACTATGCATATTTTATTAAGTTGCTCTGATTGGACCCTTGCCTCAGCATTAGGAGGCTTGCTTTACTTGGTATGTCTAGCACAGGCTCCTGCTTTTGAACGCTCCAAAAACAGCGGGTTTACAGTGACATGCAGGCTGAAACCTCGCACGTGATGAAACCCTTCTCTTCTACCAGCCATCGTAGACGCAACTGTTCATTCCCTCCCCACGCAAGGTAAAGGGCAGAAAAACATCGTTAAAAACATCGAAAAAATACTAAGAAGTAAAAACCAGGTCCTTCGTATTTATCCATCTACGAAGTTCTTTATTTGTCTTGACCTGCAGTCGATCTAGCGAAAGCACTCGGGAATCCATTGTAATCTAATAACTATTGACCATCCACAGTTCGTTGTTTACTGGTGTGAAAGGTCGTGTGACGCACCCTGCAAAGATTAAACCAAAAAAAAGAAGGCTTAGAAAAATAAATTACTTTATTATTCGCGGTCAAATAAACAAAAAACTGAGAGAAATCAACCTCTAATATTTTTGGTGGTGATCCTTTTAATTAATATTTGTCTGCCACTGTCAAACACATTATCTGAACAATGGTAAATCTTGATCTCAATGAGCATCCGGCTCGCAGTTCCTGGTATTCTCCATACGTCAAGTTGGTGAAGGCGAACCCCGTGAACTATTTGTTGGTGGCCGTGCCCGTCGGTATTTTTGCGGGATACACTGGAGCTTCGGCACTTTGGGTTTTCGGCCTGAACTTTTTGGCCATCGTCCCATTGGCAGCTGTGCTCTCAGATACGACGGAAGTGCTAGCTAGCATGACCGGTCCTACTTTGGGTGGTCTTCTCAATGCTACTTTTGGTAATGTCGTTGAACTTATTGTGGCTTTAGCGGCTTTGTACCGTGGTGAGATCCGAATTGTTCAGACCTCTATGCTGGGGTCCATCTTGTCGAACCTCATTCTTGTTATGGGCTGTGCATTTGTGGCAGGCGGTTATAACCGCCTGCAGCAAGGCTTCAGCCAGACTGCTGCACAGACCATGTCTTCTATGATGGGTTTGTCCTGTATTTCGTTGGTGATCCCGGCGACTTTCTCCGTGAGTGTTCCCGAAGACGCAAAAACTTCAGTGGTTGACATATCTCGCTGGTGTTCTCTTGTACTCTTAGTCGTGTACTCACTTTACTTGTTGTTCCAGCTCAAGACACATAACGTCTTCTTTGAGGGCGCCGATGACGAGGAGGAAGAGGCGTTGCAAGCGGATCTGACTCGCAATGAGTGCCTGGTGCTTCTGGCTATCGTTACGCTCGTGGTGGCTGCGTGCGCAGAATATTTGGTTGGCTCGATTGAGGAAGTCGTTAACCAGACAAGTCTTTCGAAGTCATTCATCGGTCTCATCCTGCTCCCGATCGTGGGCAACGCTGCTGAGCACGTCACGGCCGTCATTATGGCCATGAAGAACAAACTCGATCTCACGATGAATGTTGCTGTTGGCTCGTCCATGCAGATTGCGCTGTTCCTGACACCGTTCCTTGTTATCTGGGGTTGGATCATCGAACAGCCCATGTCTCTTGACTTCCACACATTTGAATCTATTCTGTTATTTGTGTCTGTGTATTTGGCTGGCCTCGTTCTAGAAGATGGCGAGAGCAACTGGCTTGAGGGTGCATTGCTCATTGCCCTCTATCTCATAATCTCCATTGCCTACCTGTACTACCCCGATCCTGTACCGGGCTCTCCCGATTACGTCTTGGCTCTTGCTCAGCGACTGAGAGCCCAGCAGGTATAGATCATCTGTAAATATAATTTACATGCGACAGGCATTTTCCGCATAAAAGATGTAAGAAGCAGAAACATAAATGAAGATCTGTACATCACGAATAATTCCCATATAATTGTTTATCATATCCGATAAGTCGTAATGCTATATACTATGTACTGACATGCTCGATATCTTCTTATCTCTTTGGCTCACTCACGTCCCCTCCGTCCTTTTTATCGTCCTTTTTGTCAGTGTCAGTTCTGTCGGTATCGGTCTTATCGGTTTGGTTGACATTACCTTCTTCAACTGCGCCACCAATTTGCTTGAAATCTCTATTCTTAATCCTTTCCAAATCTTTCTTGAGCTCTTCCTCAAAGCTTAGCATACCTTTCGGTGTGTTGAGTTCACCTCGAAGTTCGTCAACACCAAGCAAAGACGCATGCGGTATACTTCGTCCTTCTTTCTCTTTTTCGACTTCGCTCATCCAGCTGAGCAGTTTACCTTCGCTGTCCTTGCGGCTGTATGCTGATCCAATGCGTTGTTGTCGGCTTGCTTCCATATGTTCGTTCCATAAAAGCTCACTAGGATCTTGATCAGGCTCTGCCCAGTCAAAGCCCGCACCTCCACGAGCCCAATATTCCTTAAGATAGGCTTCGCTCTGCGATTCTACTGGCTTTAAATGGATTTTTTGGAGGTCCTGCAAAAGCTGAGGACTGCACTCACCCAAATTCTCGGGGAGTGATCGATTGAGTTCAGTCACAAATGTGGCCATCTTCAGCTGTTCTCCATGGTTATATCGGTACAATGGCGACGTTCCTGGAATCCACTCAAGAACCGATCCGAGACCAGACTTGGACCCAGCCACAGTCATAGTACCGTAGAGTGTGAGTGCTGCTATGTAAGTGCCAAACATACCACAGATCATTACGGCCGTTCCTGGCTCCCAGTCACCCATATAACCGCTCATCAATCCTGTATACACAGCGGTCAAGACAGAACCAGTAATCACTGACCATCCGGCTCCCATTTTCATGAGCTTGCGGGACATGAGCGTTTTATAATTTGACTTTATACCACATGTATGATCCATGACATCCAAAGCACCACGGAAATCAGCAGCATATACGGCGCGCCTAAATGGAATCATAGCAATGCGTTCAGGAACGACATTTGTGCTCGATTTTTTGGCATATGCCTGTAGAACTTTGATGCTCGATTCTATGGATGGAGGGTGGTCATTTGTAAAATATTCCAGTAAGGTTTGGTTCGTAATTTTTGCGTCTGATTTTTGCACTGAGCTATCAAGATACTCCTTCAAGACTTTATCTAGTAAATCAGTGGCTTCTTTCACATCTCTTTCACTAGGTAACTCATTATAATCCGGCCTAGAACTGGCTTTATAGGCTGCTTCAATATTGGCACAGGCCACTAGGGCAGACCGTAACGACTGAGTCGTTGGAGGTGCCTTAAAAAAGGAATTTACAGTGTGTTCTGAGGCCTGCACACCGACTGGGCCATTAAAAGTGGCCAGAGCCCGCACACAGCGGCCGAAAGCTCTCATGGTGTTAACTATGCCGAAGACGCTGCGATCAATTTACCTTACCTTTACTTATTTCAGTCCTATGTGGTAGGATCCAGACGACAACAATTCTAGTGAACCTATTTTTTCAACGTCTAAAATAAAAGAAAGAGCCAATTGCAAATAATAATTGAAAGAATTTCACGAGCTAGACTGATTTACGACGTGCAGTTGAAAACAAATTTCTACATCGCTGTTGCGCCGGCTCATGGTGGAATCTGGGGTTTGTCCCTTGTTCCAAGGGTAAACCTGCCATATAGCTATGAAAAAAATTACGTGAGATAAAAAGTAATCAACTTACAATGGTACCGAACGCTGCGAAACGGGCGAAGATTGGCTCAAAGGCCAAGCCCATTGTACGGGAACAGGTCCATTCGAAGCAGAAGATAGCCTCAAATAGGAAAAACCGGAGAGAAGTTGATGAGAATATCTCAGCCAGCGATGGAAGTTCAGAAGACGAGAACGTGAGCAGTGATGAGGAGGTTGAAGAATATCTCAGCGACGGCAGTGACCTCGCAGCTGATGAGAGCAGCAATGACGATGAAGAAGATAGCGAGAATGATGAATTTAGTGAGCCCAGTGATGATGATGACGAAACTTTAGATAAGAATGATGAAGACAACAAAACGAAGAAGCATATAGGCGATGGATTTGACGATGCCATGAACGCAATCCTCGGCTCTAAAATCAAAGCTCATGACGCGAGCAATCCTATTCTCATCCGAAATAAGCGTACTGCTAAAGAAATTGACGAGGCACGCGAAGAACGTAAGGTCCGGCGAGCACTGCGTGCAGAAAAGCTACAACACAAGGATAAGGCTCGAGTCAAGGAAGTTGTTCCTAAAGATCCCGAGCTTGCGGGTGACGTCATTTCCCACGAGAAGAAACTTCGCAAAACCGCGCAGCGTGGTGTTGTTAAGCTGCTGAACGCAATCAACAGTGCCCAGTCTGCAGCTCTTGCTAATGCCGGTTTCGGCACTCAGGGAGCTACTGACAAGCGAAAGGCCGAAGCGACGACCGAAATGTCGAAAGAGAAGTTCCTCGACATGATCCGGTTGGGATAAGTGCTTCTAGAAGTTTAAATTTATGTCTATTTATTAAAGGTTCTAATATTAATTTCGTTTCTATCGTTTCTATATACAAACGGGGTGACTTTTCCATTCACCTTTTCTTCTCGTATCCTTTTGGATCATCCGTGAACCAGTCCAAATACGGATAAACCAAAATAAAGAACAGGCTTAGAATGTGTCAGTCCGTTAATTATGCAGTAGTAATAATAAGATCAACAGCGACAAGAGCAACGACAGCAGTGCACACTTCTCTATTTGTTCAAGTGCATTTTTTTAGATGATTTTCTCTCTTACGAGTCGAAGTCTTTCGCTTGCAAGTTTCGAGTCATGGCAGGCAAGGCCACACGCAACCCATCGAGTTCCTTAGACATAACGACCTGACAACCTAAACGGGATGTCTCTGTTAGTCCAAATGCCAAATCCAGCATATCATTCTCGTCGTCGGAGGGTTCCTCCATCTTGTCGTAAAATTCCGGGTCCACAATGACATGGCATGTCGAACATGCACAGCTGCCTCCACAGGCACCTTCCATGTCGAGGCCATGGGCCTGGGCTATGTCCATGAGGTTGTCACCGGCAGCAACCTCGAATTTATGCTGATCGCCGTCTTTTGTGATGAAAGTGACGTGCAGCTCCTCGCCCGGTTTCGGCGTATGCACATGTCCGTGGAAGAGCGGCGCCGACGTGCTCAACTGACGGGCCATTGGTTTCATGCCGTATGCAGGCCGGGCCATGGCAAGGCTCTTGGAGATAACCCGGCCCGGAACTGCACACCGGAGGCGCGGAACGAAAGCACGCAGCATGTTATTGCGCAATTGTTTTTGTGGTCTTGATCTAAGGCTTATGCCTAATCGCCCTTATAAAAAATATATATCCCAACTGGTGGCGGAGGTTTGGACCGATCAATGACAGGGACGGCATATCGAGATTTTTCAAGGCACTGGTTACGGTCACTAAGCGCCCGTTTCTAGATCGCCCTGATAGTCATGCATGGCTATATACTCTCTCTTTGATGGCCTAGAGGTGGCCTAGATGTTTGACAATACATCTATTTCTTTTTATTATTTTATATCCACATCAATCTGATTGATGTGATGATAGTTAGTTGAAGCCAAGAAAACTCAGTAGTCTTGTTTCTTGTTAGCTGAAGGGGACTTCTATAAAAATAATCCTATAGATATATCTAGACCGTTGAAGTCCTTTCACAGTTCGTCATTGCTAGTGTCTCTCTCTCTCGCTCTACTGCTCTACCGTTAATAACCCTAGTTCTGCTTCTGGTACCGATGGCAGTAGCGTCAGAGAAAGGCAGGGAACGGAGGATAACAGAATAAGGATCACAAGTACAATATGAAGGCACATATCGTGGGCGTAGGGTGTGTGACACTCCCCACAATGGCAGACTATCTGGCGAGCCACGAGTCGGACTTTACGTACGTGTTCAATGAGATCAATGACAAGCTCGAGACGCTGAAATCAGACTCCACTACTCCGGCTGATGCTGAGCGGATCAGCGATAGCCTCGAAGACAGCATGGACGAGGCTTTGAGCATTCTGGAACGTATGAGCTCGGAAGTGCAAAGCCTGCCTACATCTGAACGCTCGAAATATAACACTAAGATTCGCGGCCATCGTAACGAGATCGACAAGGTGAAACGCACGATGCGCAAATTGGCCGACGGCCAGAGTCGACAGCACCTGTTTGGAGACCGTGAAACTGAGAGTGGCCAAGGCTACAGTGACGAGGCCTCAAGTCAGCGACAACAACTTCTGAGCAGTCAGCAGCGGTTAGAACGTAGTAGCGATAGACTGCGTGATGCTCAACGAGTGGGTAACGAAACAGAGGCAATTGGTGCCGGAATTCTGACTGATCTACGCAGCCAACGCGAGCAGATTGAGAACTCGAGGAACACTTTGACCGAGGCGGACTCGTACGTTGACAAGAGTCTGAGAACGCTACGCAGCATGGCTCGTCGTATGGCGGCAAACCGCATGATTTCATACGCGATTATTGCTGTGCTCATTCTGCTCATCATTTTCGTACTGGCATCCAAGTTCATGTGATTTCCCCTCGTAATTCTTATTATTATCACAGCTATAATGATTTCATGATTATTTCGGTATTTATATCCACTCTATTTTCGTCTTAGTATTCACTATGCAGGTGACAAGTTAGACACTTATGTTATGTATCTCTATAATCGGTCTATCAAGTCTATCATATTCATATTAGCTGAAATATACATTATCTATGTATTGTTCATTCAAAAAAAATCCTAAAGCGTCTCATCGACTCCATCCTCACTCACGGCATACTTCTCAAGCATGTCGCCAATATTAGAAATGATCCGGTTCATACTGTTGCTGCGAGACAGTCCGGGCTGTCTTCGGCGGTTGTGTGTCTGTCGGTAAGTAAGCGGCCGATCCCACACATCGTCGAAGAATTCTTGGGCAGCTTCCTTCGGGTTGTCGGCATAAGTTCTCGGCTTGTTCAAACTGACTCCGGTGTCCTGAATCAGTTTGGCCACAAATCCGGTCCAACCGTTTTGGTGTTTCGCACCGAGGCCACGTCCAGTGTCCGGATCGAAATACTCGTGGAACAGTATACCCTCATCAAAGTTGTCATCGAAATCGAATAAGTCCACACCGCCATTGTACGGGCGGCGCTTCGTCTCGTGATCGCGCAAAAACAGTTTGATCAAGCGGTGCTGCAGGTTTTCGGCGAGCTTCGCAAGATGCACTTGGTTACCGCTTCCGTGCGGAAGCTCTACAGTGAACTCTTTGCCGTAAAACATAAAGAATCGCTGCATCGACTCGATGAGCAGGACGTTGGTGGGGAACCAAATGGGGCCACGCCAGTTAGAGTTACCGCCAAACATTCCTGAGGTCGACTCTGCCGGCTCGTAGTCAACAACCCAAGTTTCACCATTGACCTCCATCGAGTACGGATGTCCTTTGTGGAACTTGGACATTGAACGAATACCAAACTCGGACAAGAACTCTTCATGATCAAGCATACGGGACAAAATGCGGGTGAGACGCTCACGGTTCACGAGTGACAGCAGGAGCCGGCCCTTTTCACCGCGAGCACGCAAGCTTGCTAAGTTTCGGCCAGCAATCTCGGGTCGATGTCGCACAAACCATTCAACACGCTTTGCGAATTTCGGGAAATGCGCAAGCACATCGCTCTCCAAAGTCAGTGAAGCAAACAATGGCACGAGACCAACCAGTGAACGCACAGGTAGACGAATTGAGTGGTGGTGTCCGAAGCTGATTTTATCATAGTAGAATCCATCTTCATCGTCCCACAGACCACTGATATCGTCGTCAACCGACACAGATGCAGTGCTGTAGGTAAGGGCATCTGCAATGAATAAGAAGTGTTCGAAGAATTTACTGGCAATATCCTCGTAAACAGGCCGCTCAATGGCAAGCTCTAAAGCGATGCTCAGCATCTGCACACAGTAGAACCCCATCCAGCCCGTACCGTCGGCTTGCTCGAGCACACCGCCCGTAGGCAAAGCCTCCGACCGATTGAACAGACCAATGTTGTCCATGCCAAGGAAACCACCTTCGAACACGTTGCGCCCGTTCAAATCCTTTTGGTTCACCCACCAGGTGAAGTTGAGAAGCAGCTTCTGGAAAACCCGCTCCAGAAACGCGAGATCGCCTTTGCCATAAAGACGTCGCTCGATCTTGAAAACACGGAAGGTTGCCCACGCGTGCACCGGTGGATTCACGTCGCTGAAATTCCACTCGTATGCAGGAAGCTGCCCGTTTGGGTGCATATACCATTCTCGGCACATCACTTCGAGCTGTCGCTTTGCAAACTGAGGGTCGATCATCGCCAAAGGAATGCAGTGGAAAGACGTGTCCCATGCAGCGAAGAATGGATACTCCCATTTATCGGGCATTGACAGCACATCATCGATATGCAGATGTCGCCACTTCTTGTTGCGAATATTAATTCTCTCGGGTGGAGGCGGCATCGCCGACCCCGGATCTCCTAATGCCCAAGGCTCCCAAATAAACTGGTAGTACTGCTTGTTCCACAGCATGCCAGCGAATGCTTGGCGCTGGATGTTTTGCAGTTCCTCCTCAATCGGCATCGGCGTGATTTTGTAGTAAAACTCATCTGCCTCATCGATGCGCGCTTCAATTATGTCATCGATTTTTTCGGTATCCAGACTTTCGCTCGTTTCCGGCTCCGTGTTGACCATTCGGAAGTGAACCGTGACAGAAGTTCCCGCTGGAACGTCCTCAAAGTGGTAGTGCGCCGCCATTTTCGTGCCCTCATGTGCCGGATTCACGCTGTCCTTCTTGTTTTCGCAAATATACTCATGGAACGCATCCTTTACGTAGTCGGACTCGTTGATCTGGTCTTTACCCCACAGCTTTTTCTTGTTAGAGTTATTTTCCGTGAACAGCAGCTCGGGTTCGCCCGAAAATTGGTAGTAGTATTTCCCCAAATCATTGTGTGAGCTCTCAGCAATGCTTGCATCGTTCGCCCATGTCCGAATACTGGGTCTTGGTCCTGCATCCTCGTCGTTCCAGCTCCAGGTGTTTCGAAACACAACCTGGGGGAGAATGTCCAGTGTCGAAGGCTCGGGACCGCGGTTCCACGCCGTGATCTTGAACATGACATCGTCAGCATTCTCAGCATCCTTCACCGTCTCAATGAAGATATCCCAGTACCGGTTCTCATTAAACGCACCTGTGTCTGTGAGCTCATACTCGGGTTCTTGGCGAGATCTCTGGGAGTTTTTGCGGCGCAATTCGTCGTAAGGAAAAGGCATTTGCGGGTATTTGTACTGGTAGTGCATGTAAGAATGTGTGGGTGTATTGTCGAGATAAAAGTACTCTTCTTTCACGTCTTCACCGTGATTGCCTTCAGGGCCGGTAAGTCCGAACAAACGCTCCTTCAAAAAGTCGTCTTTCTCATTCCAGAAGGCAAAAGATATGCATTGACGAGCGTGAGTGTCGCTTACACCGGCAATACCGTCCTCACCCCATCGAAACGCTCGAGAGATCGCATGTTCATAGGGGAAATAGCCCCATGCGTCACCGTTTGAACTGTAATCTTCACGCACAGTGGCCCATTGTCGTTCGCTGAGATATGGACCCCAACGTTTCCAATAAGCACGGCGCTCTTTGTCTTGAAGAAGTCGCTTCTCTTCAGTCGTCAAAGTACCCGTAGATATCGGCGGTGCCCTGTGATCAGAGGGCTTGCACATACACAATTAAACCTGCACCGAAAAAAAAATAAACACGAAGAAAATAAAAAAGACGAATACAGTTCTGCTGAAAGCAAGTCTTAAAGTACTTGTATAAATAGGCCTGCCACTTTTCTGGGAGCAGAGTGGAAGGACGTCAACTATCCCTTGTCTCGTCGTGGGCCCAACCGGCGGACCCTAATCTTTGCAGGCACGGGTTTTAATCGACAAGGGAAAAGTACCCCAGATTAAGGGAGTAGCAGGCAGAGATAATCTCTAAAAAAGGAAGAGAGGAGACACGGGCAAAGAATAACCGAGAAGGATGGGGATCTGGCGGTTAATCCGATGCTGAATGCATAGACATACAGCTAATGGACGCTCAGGTCGGGGTCGGGATCCAGACCGATGAAGTATTTTCAATGATTGCTTAATTACTTTATTTATAAACCTTTATGCATGCCGCTATTTGCATTTACAGCCTCTGTGTGGGACCATATACCCGCTCTCATCCGAACGAAAATCCTAAGCAAGTGTTACTACTCCACCAGCTCCCGCCGGATTCTTTGCATATCACATGCAAATCGTAGGGTTGACATCCGAACCCTTTCCACTGCAAACCATTGAGTACGACCGTGGTCGCCTTTCTGAGGCTATGCTAATTAAGCCAGGCCGGGATAAATAATCGGCGATGGGGATTAATTCGGCAATCAGCTCGGGATAACATGCGTTCTTCTGCTGAGAATATACGCACTATCGACCACGTGCTGATCCCAGACTACTGTGCATCGCAATAGAAATGCATATCCGAGGCTAGACAAATGATCCCTTAGATACCTTACTGAATTCAGCCTACATGCTTTTTATCAGCAAGGACATATATATTTACTCCAGGACTTAATTTTTTGTCTTTATGCATGTGGCACATATAATGTTTTGAATGATAAAGAAGATCGATCAGTTAGGGTCAAATCCGATTAGTTTCGTACACAATGCTCATAAAATGACTGGATATCCGCAATTACAGTAATTGTAGCATTGTTTGGTTCTTGCAGAAGATTTATCTTTTGTGATAGCTATAGTTATTGCATCTACAGATTTTATTCTTTTGATAATGGTATTTATAATTGAGACGATTTGTCATTATAAGCTCTACCTTGAAAATTCAGACGTTTATCCTGAGAACAGCTGAAACTGTAAAAATGAAACAACGATAGGAGGTATTGGCAGTTTAGTAGCACACGCACTTGGTAATAGAGTAAACAGAGGGCATGAGTACTTTACCCTGCCGCCACTGTCTACTAAACTAAATCCGGGTCACAGAGGTTCGCTGGATCATACAATTCTAGATTGAAAAGATGAACAAAGTGTTTGTGAGCGGCACGAAGAAAAAGAGCAATAATGGCAAATTCAAGTTGAGAAATTTCGGCGGGAACAAGTATGAGCGGCTAGTCGAGAATGATGCACGCACCGAATATTTCCCATATGCCGGTGGCAGCGGCCACGATGAGTATACATACCAAGACCAGCACATGAGTTACGAACCTGCAGACATCATGGCCGATTCACATGTAGAACTAGAGGAGCCGAGCGGACTAGGCCACAGTATTCGCCGTGTGTTGGTGCGAGGATCAAAGTACGATGTGTATGCCGCCTTGCCTTCAACACCCGATGTATCGAGCACTACTTCGAGAAGTTCTACGCCGCTGTCAGCCTCAAATTCCTCATCTAATCTGCTCGGATCTTTGCCTCCTGAACTCAATCCGCTGGGTACGTCAGGTGCTCCACCAATGCCTCGAGCAATCCCCAATGCTTCAACAACTAACACTTCTATCCCCACTGACAATCCATCAGATGATTCACAAGCCGCACCACTCTGGACTCTTCAATGGCTTAATACACTGCCTGCAACACTAGAAGACTTTGTTCCACTTGTTCGTCGTATAGCACGCGAAACAATAGTACTAGCACCAGTTGATATGGGTGCAGATATTGCTGAACAGCATGTTGCTGGTGCTGAGCTCGTATTCGCCGGTATTGAGCTGTTTCTTTTGATGCTGCTTGCTGATCTTTCAGCTCAAATCGTTCATATTGCATGCAGTCCAGCCATGTTCATCACAAAGCTTGTATGGAAGCTACTAACCTAGCATGGGCTCATCATTTTTCCTTTTTTGCATTTTTTCTTGTATTCAATTGCATTTACAGACATTTCACTAGAAAAATAATAAACTAATAATAAATTACAATGCATTCAGTTCTCGTGAAGTAATAATTTACGGTATCTCTGCCGACTAAGTGACGTTTATTAATGTGCGCGACCTCGATAATCGCTGCCTTAATTTCGGGTAAGGGACATGCAGCTTTCATAGCGAGGCGAACTGAGAGAGCTTCATGCCAGATACGGTCGTTGCCGGAAGCATTCTTAGCTTTGTAGGTGCTATAAAATGGCAGGAGTATCATTTGGTTGTGTATCTGTCCGAAGCTCATGAGGTCGTGATACTCGATGACGCACAGATCCTTCAGATCATTCCAATTCAACAATACGTTGCTCAAGCAGGTAGTGACTCAGTGCAAGGATCATTCAATGAAAACACAGCAACTATCGCCATTGCATCCGGAAAGGCGCTGTTAATCTATGAATGTGAGGAACTCTTTGGGCAGCGTCCGCGCTGGAAGAACTCGATTAAAGCATCGCTCAATGAGATTATTGTTGATCTGTCTTGGCTCAATTCTGAGCAGCTGGGAATTGCAACTTCTCAAGGATCGATCAGGCTGTGGGATATAGGAGAGCAAATTTGTATCTGGGACGAAAATATTGGACATTCTCGACTCGAGTGCTGCTCGAGATCAGGAAAACTGTTCCTGACCTTCAACGAGGACGACTGTCTCATCATCTGCATAAATCTGCAGGTGTCAGACTCTAAAAAAATAAAAGGTTTTGAAGCGACTCCCATTGTTTTAGGAGAATTAACTCCAACTCGTGCGTGGTTTGTGTGGCCTGATATTATAGCGGCCTACTGTGCAAACAAAGATGTAATGTTTCTCTGGAAACTCGCAGATAAACCTCAATTGATTGCCTCAATCCCATATTGTCGTGGGATTATCCGCGACGAACAGGAAAACTGCGTCAAAATACATACAGATGCTGGTGTTTACTTACTTGATTGTGCATCGTTACCAGCCGTTGCCAACATTTCAGCCGAACCATCTGTGCAACTTTCGAAGGGTGATTCAATTTATAGCACAGATTCTCGCACCTATACATGGCAGAAGGGAATGCTCAGAATTATTGGTAACTCCTACCAAAACTTGGCTAGTGTCACTGGTCCTAAAGGCGCATCAAGTACTGCCTGTCTATCAGGAGACAGCCATGACTATTTGCTGGCAGGGCATTCTCTCTTTGCTACTGACAGTCTACAGATGCTGGCATCTGCACCTGTGCAACCCCAAGAAACACAGACTATGTTTGTTAGCAAGAGCTCATTTTTAGAAGCCTCCATAAATACTCTCGAACTCCGCGATTTTGAGTCAGCATCTATATGGAAAGTATCGCTCCCTCATATTCCTATTTCACTGAGTACAAGTGGAATTCAAGCTATAGTTGTGCTACCGAATCAAATACTGGTGTTTGATTTGGCTACAGGTAAAGAGCTCAACAAGGTTGACCTGAAATTTCAGGTGCAAAAAGCGGCTCACTCGGAACACAAGATTGCTATGTACGGCTATGACCATCTCGAAGTTTTAACGATAGAGTCCATGACTTTGGAGGCGATAAATGTTGATGTTTCGAACAGCGCTGTTGTAGATATGGCTTTGGCTACTGAAAGCGATATGCTCGCATTAGCTACAAGCTCTCAATTGACGATCTGGAAAGACAAGATTGCTTTGGGTTCGGTCCAATCCAACCAGATTATAAAAATGGCATGGTCGTCAATAGAAGTGTCTCATAAAAAAGTACCATTACTTGCCGTGCTGACCGATGCATCGTTGCAAGTTTATACAATCGCGGCTCGTGGCGAGAATTCACAGATTTTGCTAGTATCTGAGAAAGAATCACTGCAAATCCCTCATGCACGGGTTAGCATGAGTTGGTATGCGGGATCTCACGAGAAGGAATATGTGACAATATTCAATGGTCAACAGCTTGTGAGATTAGACGCCCTGGCATCCACGCGAGCTCTAAAAAAGTTAGTAAAATTCTTTGCGCTGCCTACAAAGATTGCGACCATAACTGATCTGCTTACCACACTGAATAGCACTTTGCCGGTATACCATCCTGAGTTTCTATTACTACTATTACGAGCTCTCAAACCGCAACTTGTTTTCGGCGTCATTGCAAGACTGGCGAATCAAGTTCGCTATGCAGAACAAGAGGAGCATGATGCAGTCATTGTAGCTATTCTCGACCCCACCTTGGGATTCAACAGTCTCACTGATTTCGAACAACAAGGCGCGAAAAGTTCCTATGAAGACATTGAGGGCATCTATGCGAAAGAAAAGAAAACGCGTTTAATGGGACTCACTGAAACGGAGCAGGCACAAGTTGAAAAAATCGCTACGATATTTAACGAACCACGCGATCTCGATCCGTACGCAGCATGTGCACTCGTGTTGTTTAAGGTGTTTGACATGAAGCAGCAGGCTTTGAGCTATGCATGGCTTTCTACGACGAAACCATTATTGATGACTCGTATGGATGCACAGGAGAATGATGTGCACGATCTTAAAATATGGCTTGACAGAGACGCGTTAACGGACGAAATGGAGCAAACTGCGAAAAAGGAGTTTGCACAAACTCGAGACCCCACAGAAGTCACATTGTACTATCTTGCATTGCACAAGCTCCCTGTGCTCAAAACGCTATGGCGAATCTCGGGCGGACACCCCGAGCGTGATAAGACATTGAAACTGCTGCAGAACGACTTTGGAACGCAGCGCTGGCGGACGGCAGCTCAGAAGAATGCGTATGCATTGATGAGCCATCGCCGATTCCTTTATGCAGCTGCATTCTTCCTGCTGGGAGATGCCGTCACTGACTGCTGTCAAATATTGACATCGAAGCTACACAACTTGGATCTAGCTATTGGAGTCGCGCGTGTCTACGAAGGCGATAATGGCAAAGGTGTCCAGTTTATATATGACCAAACTCAAGACGAGGCTGTGCGCTTCTATCTTCTTTTAGTTATGGGCAAGCAGCGCGAGGCCGTAGAGATGTTGGATCAGAACGTGGCTACACTATTTTTGTATGCCTACACGGGTGGGCAATTTGACGACAAAGACAAGTCGCACTGGAAGCGGCTGCTCGAATCCCACAAGCTTTCATCACTTGCATTCCCCCTAATCGACGAGCTTGTTCCTAAAGAGCTTCCGCGTGCTAAGTCAGACACACCTTCTACTGAAGAAAAAGAGAAGGAAGAAACAGGAGTTGAGACGAGTCAAGCGGAGACCAAGTCTACGGAACGAAACGACGAGAGTGAGTGGGAGTCGCGGCCCATGCCGAAGAACCTGAAACCGGCCCCGGCCGAAATCCAGCTCGAGCCCGATATGAGCGCGTTTGGATTCTGAAACTAACAATGCTATAAATAAGCTACAGTATGTATAATAGCTGAAAATTAAAAATAAAATATACAATAAGAAGGTTCAGAAGTTCGATTTTGCCTGGCTGAAATCGAGTTCCGGATGCATCTGTTTAAACTTCTCGAAAGTTTGCTGCTTTTTCAGCTCGTCGCTCGTCGGTTTGTTCATCTGTTTCTGCTGCTGGTCGAACATCATTTTCTCGACGGTCGCTCGTGTTTCCGGATCTAGATCGCTGAGTTTCGACTGCTCCGGCTGGATTTTGGAGAGATCGATTTTCGGATCAGTGACAAGGACGTGCGGCCACCACTGCTGCTTGTTTCGCTTTTCGAGCGTGAGCATCAGTATCGTATTGTCCTCGATCCACCAGGTGCTGTCGTCCGGGCTTATTTCGGCGAACAGCTCGCCCTGCAGAATCTCGTGATTTGTGGCCCTGTTTTTGATGGCCAAGGATTTGGGGCCGATGTCGACATCGAGCAGCTTGGCTCTAGTTTGCTGGCCGAGCGGCACGATGACGGTGACGTCCTGCAGCGTTTGTGTGAAACTGCGTTCCATTATGTGATGCGGTATGTAAGGTTAAACGGGGTCAAACCGGAAATAGCGGGAGAGCCAAGACGGCCGTTCGAAAACGAAATTCGAGGCTTGGCTATATGCAAATCGTTCGTGCCCAAATGAGCAACCTAGTTATGTCTCGAGTAAACAAGTTTGGTTGTTTTTCGGACGACAGGGGCAGGCTTCGATTTCGATCTCCCCGGCGATCTCCACGGCGATCTTTGCAGCGATCTTCACAGCGATCACGAATCTATGCTCTCAAAGCCTCACTATCTTGACCTCACCCCGACCCATACCTACGACTCAACCCAAACTCTTAATCTCTATTGAGACCATGGGGATCAGAGAGGCTGTGTCCAGGGTCGGCCCGGGGAGGGTTTGTTTCCTCAGGGCAGGAAACGGCCGTTAGGTCAGTAACCGGGTCGACTTTTGTGTGTGAGGCCGGGCAGGGACGACGGTGTGTGTCAGAAGAGGAAAAATCGAGGGTTGCGTACACCCGGCAAGTTCCTTAAGGCCTAATACGTTGCCCATACATTACACATCGCATACATTACACATCGCAGACGTGGATTGAAACGGGGTGGCCACGCAACAGCCCAAACTCTATAGCCGCAGGACCCCCAAAACACCCGGAGTTGCGCAGCCCCCACTCAGATCCCCCGTTGCGTCGAATTGGACTCTCTGCGCAATCCGTCGACGGCTAACTCGGCCCTCAATCCAGCCTGGGTCATTCCGCGCTCGCGGCGGTCCCTGCGTTCTCCCCCGCCCCTTGCGCCATGAGCTGTCCGCCGTGGCAGTCGGACCCGCACCGCCTCCCGACGCAGCAATTGCGCTCGCGGCACCACGTCTCGCTTCCGCCGACCTACTACTCCAGTGACGGCCTCGACCTCGAATCGCAGCTCCCCGCTGCGCAGGCCCCGCAGAGCCCCGCCCGCCACAGCCACAGCCACAGCCACGGCCAGCCCGGCTCGCTGCCGGCACAGACGACGCCGTCGCGCGGTGTGCCGCCGCCGAACCCGCAGATCAGCGGCCAGTCCGCGCATGCGAGCGGCCAACCCGCATATAACCAGGCATTGCCCGGGGCTGCGCCGCCATTGGCTGCGAACTACGCGGCGAACTACTCGCCTGCGCATGTGGCTGCCTCGGTGCACGCTGCTGCGCCTGCGCACGCCGTGCCGCCGCCTCAGGTCTCTCCTTACCACGCACAGCTACACAATTCACAGCTACACAATTCACAGCTACACAATTCACAGCTACACAATTCACAGCTACACAACTCACAGCTACACAACTCACAACTGCACAATTCACAACTGCACAATGCAGGTTTGCAGCACCAGACTCAGCACCAGACTCAGCACGCCTACACACCAGCATCGTCACAACAGCCGCCGCGGCTGCGCCGTGTGCGCTCGATCTCCGACCTGAAGCCGGCGATCGTGAAGGTCCCGAAGGCCCGCCGCGTGAAGCCCGAGGGCGGGTTCATGAGCCCGCTCATGGCGCTGACGACGTACCTGTCGTCGACGTACACGATCTGCGACGCGCGGTTCCAGTACAGCCAGACAAAGAACCCGCGGCGCGTGCTCACGGAGCCGCACGAGGGCAAGAGCAACCACGGCTTCGACAACGCCGAGAACGACTACATTCTGTACGTGAACGACGTGCTCGGCACGGACGAGAATCGGCGCTATTTAGCGCTGAATCTGCTCGGCAAAGGCACGTTTGGCCAGGTCGTGAAGTGCCAGAACATGGCGACCATGGAGGTCGTGGCCGTCAAAGTGATCAAGAACAAGCCCGCGTTCTTGAACCAGAGCATGATGGAGGTCAGCGTGCTCGAGCACATCCAGCAGAACGTCGACCGCGACGCGAAGCACAACCTGCTGCGCCTCAAGGACCGGTTCATGCACAAGGAGCACCTGTGTCTCGTGTTCGAGCTGCTGAGCCTGAACCTGTACGAGATCATCAAGAAGAACGAGTTCCGCGGGCTCGGCATCAACGTCGTGCGCACGTTCACGCAGCAGCTCCTGGACTCGCTGTCTGTGCTCAAGTCGTCGAGTCTCATCCACTGCGACCTGAAACCCGAGAATATCCTGCTGAGGCGACCAGACAGCCTCGAAATCAAGGTCATCGACTTCGGCTCGGCCTGCCACGAGCGCCAGACCGTGTACACATACATCCAGTCGCGGTTCTACCGCAGCCCCGAGGTCATTCTGGGGCTGCCGTACACGTCGGCCATCGATATGTGGTCGCTCGGCTGCATTGTAGCCGAGCTGTTTTTGGGTCTGCCGATCTTCCCGGGCTCTTCGGAGTTCAACCAGTGGAGCCGCATCGTTGCGTCGCTCGGCATGCCGCCGCAGTGGATGCTGGACGCCGGCAAAAACACGTCGCATTTCATGGTCAAGACGCCGCAGGGCCACTGGCGCATGCGCACGATCGAGGAGCAGAACGCGACGTTCCACGCGCACGAGAAGGACGGCCGGCGCTACTTCGCGTCGAACGACATCCACGAGACGATCATGAGCTACCCGCTGTGGAACTCGAGCATGACGCAGGCCGAGATCGACGAGGAGATGAAGCAGCGCAGCTCGCTGTCCGACTTCGTCCGCGGGCTGCTCAACTACAACCCGTTCGAGCGCTGGACGCCGCAGCAGGCCGCCATGCATCCGTTCATCACGAACAAAAAATTCGTCGGGCCGTTCTCGCCGCAGGCCTCCGACCCGGCCCAGCATATCCCCACGGCGTCCCCGTACGTGCCGCAGCTGCCGCCGCAGCAGCACCCGCCGCAGCAGATCTCCGTGCAGTCCCACATCGGCAGCCGCTACCCGACCATGCCGCAGCAGATCCCCGTCCACATGGCCAATGCACAGCCAGCACAGTCTCAGCAGCAGCCTCAGCAGGCCCAGCAGGCCCAACCGGCCATTCCGGCGTCCATGGCCATGCCTGCGCAGATACCACCGCAGCTGCAGCCGATTCCCCCACCGCCCCAGCAGCCACAGCCGCAGATGCCGGCTATGGGCTCGCTGGCCGTGCCGTCCATGATGACCCGGTCCCAAATGGGCATCGCGCCGCCGCCTCCGCCTCCGGCCGTCATTCCCGCGCAGATGCCGCAAAAGATGCCGCCGACGCAGTACGCACCGATTCCTGCGTCGTACATGCAGCCTATACCGCCGCACCAGCTCGCGCCCGTTGCTGCATCGCACAGCACGATGTCCCCGCAGCATCTGACACCTCAGCACTTGACGCCCCAGCACACGCAACAGCACATGTCGACGCAGTACGCAGCTGGTCTGGGCAGTGCAAACAATATGGGCAATGCAAACAATATGAATAGCATGAACAATGTGAGTAGCATGGGAAATGCTGGTAATGTGGGGAACGTTAGCAGCGTCAACAACACGGGCCAGCGCCGGCTCGGCGGGCAGACCACGGGACGAGGCCGCTCAGCGACGATCGGTCAGGTGAACTCGATGGTGCCGGTGCCCATCCAGCAGGCGGCGTCCCGCATGGACCCGAACCAGGTCATTCAGAGCCACGACAGCCCGGCGTACTTCCCGCCCCGAGGCTATTACCAGGGACCGTAATGGGACGATTTAGAAACCTTTGAACCGGCGAATTGAACGAAGCGAAAATTGAGCGGCAGCACGGCGATGCCATCACCTATTTATTTTCTATGATCTGTAGATTCGGTCGAAAACTTTGCACATAACAACGATTATTTATACTTTAGTAGCTCTATATATTTTGAAATTTATCTTAAGCATTATCTCAATTTACATACATATACATATATGTATGGTTATCGCACGACCTTGGATAGTGCACAACGTCATAGGTTTGGGGTTATTCCGTGGAGCTGCGGCCTTATCACTAAACCGGGGCTGTCTCCCTGCCCTGATCCCGCTCATTTAAGGATGCATGCGGTCCCCTTCCTCGCGCACGCGCAATTCTCAGTTCGTTTCAGTATTCGGAAAACAGATCTGACTGTACATAATGAAGTTTTGGGCACTTCTGTCGGTGGCGCTCGCCATGGACAGCATTGAGGAGCTGGAGGCCAAGTGGGGCACTGACTGGTCGTTTACCGGCGTCACGACGTTCGCCCATCTGCCGTCCCAGCGCTGTCTGCTCGACCCCAGCAAGACGTTCGATGTCGCTATTATCGGCGTTCCCTTTGACACGGCCGTATCTTACCGCCCCGGTGCTCGATTCGGTCCTCGAGCCATCCGTGCTGCGTCGATGCGCCAAACCCCGGCCCGATCTTTCAATGCTCGTGCGGGGTTCAATCCGTACCAGGACTGGGCCGACGTCTTCGACTGCGATGATATTCCTGTCACGCCGATGGACAACCGCTTAGCACTGCACCAAATGACGGATGCTTTCACCTCGCTCTACGAGCACAACACGACGAACCCGGAATTTGGCAGTATTCCGCGTCTCGTTGCACTGGGAGGTGACCATTCGATTATTCTGCCTCATTTGCGGGCATTGTACAAGCACCATGGCCCAATCAGCGTTATTCACTTCGACGCTCACTTGGACACTTGGCTGCCTAACAAGTACCCGTCTACTTGGGACATCAGCAAGACGTCGGGGGCCGACATGGAAGGCTTCACCCACGGAACTATGTTCTGGGTGGCCCATGAGGAAGGATTGTTGAGCGATACCTGTGTTCACGCGGGGTTACGCACTCGTTTGTGGGGCACTGGGTTCGAGGACTACGCTGAAGACTCCCGTCAGGGCTTCGCGCGTGTCTCTACTGACGATATCGACGACATTGGAATCCCCGGTATTATCGAGGTCATCAAGAAGCGCATTCCTGCTGATGCCCCAGTCTATATCAGTGTCGACATCGACGTCCTTGATCCCAGCATTGCTCCGGGCACGGGCACGCCCGAGTCGGGTGGCTGGACGATGCGCGAGCTTATTCGTTTGCTGCGCGGAATTGGTCACCTCAACATTGTTGGTGCTGACGTCGTTGAGGTCAGCCCTTCGTATGACCACGCCGAGAACACGGCTTTGGCCGGATCTCAAGTCGCTTACGAGCTGTTGACATCCATCGTTTTGGGCCGCAGTCCCAACGGTGCACAGGTTGACCCTTCACGCAAAGAGCTCGGTTTGGACCCGGGCTTCTACGACAAGCTGGCGGAAGCGAACTCGAAGAAGGATACTTCTGCCCACAAGGAACTCTAATACATAGCATAAGTAATGTAGACTAGAGAGTACTTAATAATTTAGGAGATTAACGATTATGCATTATATGTCTATCCACAACTTCTTATTTAGCAGTAAGCCATACTACCTGGGTACCCACCTTTGCCACAAGTTTGTCATTAGAGAACTCGTCCATAATTGACATAAACTTCTTCTTGATCTCGTCAATTTCGGATTGAGGCAATGCGGCAATATAGCTACGACTGTGCCAGTTGTCCCAGTGGGCTTGTGCTGACGGCACCGGTCGATCATACGGGAACATCTTTGAATTGAAGGGAGCTTCAAACAAATCAGGGCTCTCCTTTAGCACGTTCTGCCAATAACCGCGGCGATACTGGGGGACGCTGCCGTCATATTCATGCATGAGCTTAACGGTTCGGTAGTGCCATCCACTCGGATCCATATTATCGAAGTCTTCGTAATTCCACAACAAAATAAGGCATCCACCGGTCTTCATGACACGGTGAATTTCCTCCAATGCAGTCCGGTTGGCAAACCAATGGAAGGCCTGTGCAATGTAAATAGTGTTGAACGTCTGGTCGGGGAAAGGCAGCGAGTCGGCAGATGCTTGAATAATTTTGACGTTCGGTAAATTTTTGCGAAACGAATTAATCATGCCTGTACTCGGCTCGACCGCTGTCAACTGCTCGGACTTCACGTGTCTAATTAAACAAGCCGTGAACTTTCCGGTCCCGGCAGCTATTTCCAGCGTCGGATCGCCATGGCCTAGTTCCACTGCAAATGAAACAACATTCTCGGGATAACTTGGGCGCGCCGAATCGTAAAGCTGATGATTAGAGTCATATGAAGTCTGACTCACCGGATTGACCTTCGACAAATCTGGAGCAGCGGACATTTCTGGATAAATGAAGCTCTAGATCGCTGATAAGCAGCTGCTAGGTGTATTCCCTGTACACGAGGCATGGGCTGGGGTTATGTAAAGCGGGGTGGCTTGTTGGGATTAGCTGTGTTAACCGCCTTGAACTCAACAAAAAAGTTGCCAACGGCTTTCTGCATGCATATCTCTGACAAGAAATCCAGAACACATATGTATCGGTATAAACTGAAAACATTTGACGTTAAAATATTAGGTGATTTAGGGGAAGAAGAAAAAATGGTATTAGTGAATTAAAAGGAACTTTAAAAAAGACGTGGATAAAAAGAATCAACAAAAAACTTCGAGGCTACCAGGGCTCGAACCTGGAATCTCGTGATTCGTAGTCACGCGCCTTACCGATTTGGCCATAGCCCCAATTGTTGATGGCAGGCTCCAAATGTCCATATCCATGATGTAGGAAATCAAATGAGACAACTTTTCCCACCTTTCATGATCACTGCTTCTAACTGTTACGCTGGACAATATCTGTGCAAACACCCTTGTACATCATCTTGATATGTCGTAAAGATGCCCCGAATGCTTTTTCGAAATTATCCTTTTGATACGAGCATTCAATAAAGAAAAAAAAGTATTTTATAATAAATTCACTGAAAAAAGAACGAGGCTACCAGGGCTCGAACCTGGAATCTCGTGATTCGTAGTCACGCGCCTTACCGATTTGGCCATAGCCCCATTTGTTGAAAGGCGGTGAGTTTTAGTCAACAGACTTGGAATGCAATTTTTCTTTAATATAATAGCGAAAAACTTAGTAATGTCCTATGGTGTAGGAACAAAAAAGAAACGAGGCTACCAGGGCTCGAACCTGGAATCTCGTGATTCGTAGTCACGCGCCTTACCGATTTGGCCATAGCCCCAAATGTTAACAACGATGTTGTTTTAACATTATAGATAGTGTAACGCAATAAATTGATATAAATTCCACTGCGCTTCGTTGGAAAAACCCTCGCACCCGCGAATCAGAGCGTGTAGGATTATCATCTTTTGGAGCAGCCCACACATCTATTAACAAGACAATGTCGACGGCTGACGTGCCCAAGTTTTTCTCACAGCCGCTGCGCTTCTTGCGCTACGCTTCGCATCAGCGTCCCCACATCGTTTTGTCCTTCATTCTTGGCATTTCCGGTCCGCTTGCGGCCTTCACTCTCTACGATCTCCGTGAGAAATACTTGTTCAAAGATGCTCCGCTGATCCCGGACTCGTATCCGTTGCCCGGCAAGCGCAACCCCGATCTCAAGGGCTTCGACGACTAAGCTTGCTTTGTTGTGAAAAACCATTCCGTTGCTAGAGAACCGAGCTTATAGACCGACATTAGATCACAGTTGGCTCTCGTCACATTTTCAGCAACTCCTTATTTAAATTATTGGATACATCCATGTAAAAATCGAATTCTAAATAGAATATTCATTTCACTGAGTGAAATTTCGACATAATCGTAAACAAACATGGAAATGTTGTTCCGTGTGTTGATTGGCGTCACGGCTGTTAACTGAATTCGTATGATTATTTGCTATATACAATGCTAAGTGTTTACCACTTGTAGTTGGCCGTTTGCACGTAGTCCTCCTTGATCTTGAAGTTGCGCAGCGGGAACCACAGTTTGCGATCGAGCTTCTGCTTAGTCCATTCCACGCGCTTGTCGAGCACACTCTGGGGCTTCAGGACTGCCTTTACATGGACGTACGGGCTCGTGATGACACCGGTTCGACCACGGCCCTTGCACTGCAGGCGTTTAAGATCGTCACCGTCTTTACCAACCCAAATCTGGTCAACTACCAAGTCCTCTGGTTTGAGTCCGAGCTTCTCTGCATCCTTTGATCCTCTTGTGAGCATCTCACCAACGTCTCTAGCCATTCTGCGCGATGAGAAGTGGCACTGTGTGATGGCCTCGTTTAATGGGAGCTTTCTGAACAATCGCAAGAACATGTACGATTTCTTCCACGAGCCCTTAATGCGGTAACTTTCCACGTATACAGACGGTTCGAGCGCTTTCTGCTCGTCTCTAGACAGGTTCAGTTTGTAGAGCTTGCCGTTCAGCTCCATGACCTCGTTGTTTTTGTAGGAGCCATTGTTTTGCTTCAAGTTCAGCTCGTAGAGCTGCTGTTTCAGCGGCGACAGCAGATCGCGCGTGAATTTCGGGGCCGGGTTCAGCTTCGCAGCGATCTCGGGGTGGTTCCTTAGATCCTTGTTTGTTCTATACTGCGAAGTGTCGACGGATGCATCGGCATCGCCCGAGTTTGAGGGCGGGGCCGAGGGCATCGAGGAGTTGTCGTTGGACCCCGTCAGCTCCCGGAAGAACGCGCCGGAGCTCTGAGCGCGGCTGAAGATGCGCGGGCCCAGAATGCGTGGCCTGATCGACGCAAGCATAGTTGTAGTGTGATCAGAAAGCTGGAAATTTCGGTTTTCTCGCGGGTTCACATCGGCGTATTGTGTAGCGCTCGCACCCTCGCCCCTCAGTCTAATAGCACACAGGCGTGGGTAAGAGCATGACAGTGTGATGAAAATGCATCAGCATGAATAATTGACGTACATGATGACTATATATGATTGTGATGCACAACTTAGATGGTGAAATTTTAGATTAAGTGGGGAAAATGTAAGCTGATATACTAGAATTGATATCAATTTAGGCTGCGGTTCCCCGAACACTTTTGCCCGATATCACTACACTCATCCTCTTTCTTCTTCCCAGCAGGGTAAGTGTGGAGGTGTGTTGACATCAGTGTGTTCTGTCACCTTGTGTGTATGATGAGCACAAGCCGTTGGGAGCGAACAGCGATCTTTCAAGTCCTCACCTAGTCCTCGCTCGCCTCAGCGCACCTAATCATCTGTCCACCCAAACCAGCTCGAACTACCAAACGCCCTGTGAAAAAGAAGCGTCTCGTTCAAGGACCAGCATACAGGAGTGGCGGTTTGCTTGGGACGTTAATTTTTTCTTGCATTTTTGTGGCGGACATTTGTGAAGACGCGACGACTTGGCGTGGGCGTGTGAACTTTTAGACAAACACCAAATCCACCCCAAACACCCCCCAAAACACACATAGACTGCATCTTCAACAATGGCGTCGGCGATCTTCTTCCTCGACAAGAAGGGCAAGCCCTTGCTCTCGCGCAACTACCGGGGTGATGTCCCGATGAGCGCTGTGGACGCATTTCCGATGCTGCTCATGGAAGCGGAGGACGAACAGAGCGTTGTGCCGCCGTGTCTCAGCCAGAACGGCGTGAACTTCACGTACCTTGCTCATAATGATCTGTATGTGCTGGCGCTGAGCCGGCACAATGCGAACGCCATGGAGATTCTGCTGTTTTTGCACAAAACCGTCGAGGTTCTGACCGGGTATTTGAAAGAGCTGGCGGAGGAGTCGATCAGAGACAACTTTGTGGTTGTGTACGAGCTGCTCGACGAGATGATGGACTTCGGGTTCCCACAGGTCACGGAGACGAACATTTTGAAGCAGTACATCACGCAGCAGAACCGGATTTTCCAGCTCGTGAGTCCATCGTTAGGAAGGCTTGCAGCGGCGCGTTTCGGCAGCGGTGCGGCCCCGAAACCGCCCGTAGCAGTAACGAATGCGGTGAGCTGGCGGTCGGAGGGTCTGACGTACCGCAAAAACGAGGCGTTTTTGGACGTTGTGGAGTCTGTGAACATGCTGTGCTCTCCGTCCGGCCAGGTCCTGCGTTCGGAAATCATTGGTAAAGTTGTGATGAAGTCGTACTTGAGCGGCATGCCTGAGCTACGATTAGGACTGAATGATCGCGTTATCTTTGACCATCTTTCGAACTCCGGCGGTGGCACGGCTGCGGCGAAAACAGTTACGCCCGGCAAAAAGCCGATCGAAATGGAGGACGTCAAGTTCCACCAGTGCGTACGGCTGTCTAGATTCGAGTCGGACCGCACGATCAGCTTTATTCCGCCGGACGGCGAGTTCCAGCTCATGTCGTACCGCCTGAACACGAACGTGAAGCCGCTGATCTGGGTCGACTGTAAGGTCCGCAAGCACGAAAACTCCCGCATCGAAATAATCGCCACGATCAAGGCGCAGTACAAGGCGCGATCGAAGGCACAAGACGTTGAAATCATGATTCCCGTCCCGGAGGATGCCGACTCGCCGAAACTCAACCTGAAGTTCAGCGGCTCCGGGTACTACAAGGCCAAATGGAAGCCCGAGCTGTCGGCCATCAGGTTACGATTCTCGCAGATGAAGGGCGGCACGGAAGGCCTGCTGAAGGCGCAGCTCGGACTACCCGTCGTCAGCGGCGAGGACGAGTCGCCGAAGCGGCCGATCCAGGTCAAATTCAACATTCCATACTTCACAACCTCGGGAATCCAGGTACGGTATCTAAAAATTGTCGAGCCGAAGCTGCAGTACCAGAGCTGGCCTTGGGTGCGGTATATCACACAATCGGGCGACTACGCGATCAGACTTGCGAACGACAAGTAAAACAAAAGTATATAACTATTATCTTATTCATTTGAGAGAAGGCATTGTAATTTGTGCCGATTTGAGACCTAAATATGTACACTTTTAGTGCTCTACCTAACTGTCTACCACTTTGGGCATTCTTTTGGGATATGCATCGCATTTTGAGACACATTCGAAGATATTCCACGTTCTTATACAAGTTGTACGCCTTTTTGTATCTTTTTCGTTACTTATTCCAGTCTTGTTGCTTCTAAAATTATTCTACTATTTATCGTTATCAATTACTGTTATTCCCAGTCTGTTTCAATCTGTTTCCTAATAGCGCATTTTCGCTATTCATCCTTCGAGACGCCTCCGTATAACGTACCATTCGGTTTGACCCCTATATTTTTGATTTGGTTGAGGTCAAAACCGCACTTCCCAATCGGGTAATTTCGAGCACTTCCGGAGGGACGGTGTAAACAACCTGTCTCAACCTTGTTTAAGCTTATGCATAAACACTTTGCAATTAAAAATATTTGATGCGACCGACCGCATAATTCAGTCAGCTAGCTATGTCCCGAAAAACTATATAAACCCCTCTAGAATGCCTTTAGATCTCTACTTCACACACTCACAAACTTCACGCTTACTTATTTGAAAATACAACGCACACTTAGCAGCTACATATATAAAATAAAAAACAGGAGGTTTTAGGCCAGTACGCAGGTTTCCTCTATGTCATGAATTTTTTCCGGTTGTTCGCTTTTTAATTCTTATACATAATTCTTAAGAGGATGGTGCACATGTTGCTATCGCGACATCTCCACATCTATGATTGCGCGTTTTTTAAAGCGCGCGTGATATTACCTATCTGTCTTCGTTTAATGAATAAAGATCATAACTCATAAAGCAAAATTATATATGCATGAAATAGAAGTTGCATGCCTCCACAATGGGAGACGGGGAATAGTCATCACTGTCGTCAAAAAAATAATGTCGAATCTGCGGTCACCAAGATTAGCGGACCTGCGTGTCTAGCATCCGCAGCACCTTCGCCACGCTATTCACTTCGATCTGGGCGCTCTTCACCAGCAGAGAGTCCACGACCTCGCCAAGGTCTGCGCGTGCAAACCCAGGATGCCTTGACAGTGTCTTGTACGCGGCCTGCGCCGGGATATATGTGCCGAGCTGTGGGAGCTTGGTTGTCTGCACTTTGCTCGAAATGGCGGAGCAGAACAGCGTGAGCATGGGGTCCTGCTGACACTGCATACAGTTCGACGGGTTGCCCGTGCATCCGCCACCGTTGCTCTGACTCGACTCGCCGTTGCTGTCCTTCGAGTTTGGTGGACTCACTTCCTCAGAATGGCGCAATGGCGAGCCGCCGCCGCTCATGGGCGAGGACCCTGATCCGAGGCTTAGGCTGCCTAAGGGTGATCCTAGAGTGGTCAAGTCCGTAGCCAAGTCCGAGTTCTGCTCACGAGCGGCAGATTCCGCGCAGATGCACGGTGTGTTGTCCGTGCAGAAGCCACAGCGGTCCTTCACCTGCACGGGCGTCGTCAGAAACACAAACGGTTTCGGGCTGCGCGGCGACAGCGACTTTGTGAACGCAGACGTGTAGTCGACCTCGAGAGCGCGCGATTTCCGCCGCAGCGGCACGGCGGGCTGGCTCCACGTCGTGTTTATGAGCTCGAGCGGGTTCGATTTGATCGGTGGGTCTGTGCGCACGACCGGCGGAGCCTTCAGCAACTTCTCCGACCGGCTCAATCGGCGCACCAGCGCCTTCGGCGGCGATTTCGACGGCCGCGACGACTCGTCTGTGTTCGTAGGCAGCTTCTGGTCGAGCACGTGGTCGAGCAGCTCGAGACTTACGACGTCGGCCGGCGTAACGGGAGTGCCGAAGGGGCTTCCCGGCGACGAAACGGACGAGCTCCGCGAGTGCGAGATCGGCGCTGCGTTCGACGAGCCTGCTGGCGGCGTCTGAGGCTGCATTGGAGACGACGCGAGGTAGTAGCTCGGGCTCGGGGCGTAGAACGAGACCTGGGCCGACGGACTCATGGCCTGAGGGCTCATGACCTGCGGACTCATGACCTGCGGGTTCAGATAGTAGTTCTGCGAGGCCTGAGGGCTGCCGAAACCCATGTACGGCTGCGCGCTCATGGGTGGCTGCTGCTGGGACGGTGGGTTCGGCTGATAAGGAGGCTGCATAGGCTGAGGGGCGAGATTAGGCTGGCTTTGCGGCCAGGAATGCGTGGGCTGCCCCTGGCGAGCCGGCTGAATTGGCGAATTCTGCGGCTGCGGCACCGATTGAGCCTGTGGCGGTTGATTGGCCTGCCCCGACGGCTGCTGAGCGGGCTGTTGGCTCTGTCTCTGCAGTGCTGCGATCTGCTCTTTCATGAACTGCTGCTGTTTCTCGAATTCCCGCGCTTGCTGAGCGAGCTGTTCTTCCAATGCCCGCACTGCCTGCGATTTGCGCTCACGGAACGCGCGCTGCGCTTCGCGGTTCTGAGCTTTCCGACGGCTCGGGGGCACTTCTGTGCTGGGCTTCCGGCCCGGTTTCGGTCGGGGCGGAATTACGTAGTGTTTCGAGATGGATAATTTTCCCGTGGCCGCTGGCGACGTGCCGGACGCTGCTTTGGTTGCAGAAGCCGCTGTTTTGATGTTTAGCGACGTCGAAAGTGCTGGTGAACCGGGGGAGTTAGGAGAGGCCGGAGAAACCGGCGAGGCCGAGGTCTTGACCATGATGGGACGAGGCGAGACCGACACCATTGTGAACTGAGGGGAATTTCAGAGAATCTAGTTGGTGGGTGGGTGTGAATTGAAAACACGGATCTCTTTTTGCAGCCAAGAGATACGGTGCCGGGAGGGGGGTGATGAAAAAGATGAAATTGATAGCTCCGGGCGATTCGGCCAATTAGGGTTCCCACTGCGCATCGGGCTGTCTATTGACTCTTATTGTGAGTGGTCAGATGGAATAGATACGCGAGGGTTCGCGCACGTAACCCTGGAACCACACAGTCTGCTCTGATGAAGCTGCAGAGTCACGTGGGTGTGAGGGCCAGAATTTCGAATTTCGTGCGGGTCCCCTGAGACCGCACTCGATAGTCAGAAAAGCCCGATAGCGGCCGCATGGTTGGACGCTCGGTTTTTTTCACTCATGGAGAAACATGATCAAATCAACGCAAAAACATATAAACCAAAAACAAATTATATGGCCAAACAAAAAAATGGGGATTTTCAAAAATATTTGCGATAATTTAAGCTCGTACAGACTTTATTTTCACAGGCACTTCGATCATGGCTTGCGATATATTGTTGCCGCTTGTATACATACACTCACCGTTCTTGTGATGCACAATCTATTCCATCACCTTGTTATTATTAGCGTTTTCGTAAATGAGATGCAGTCCCGCCCTGAGTCTGTGGGCTGCGGTGCCGTACACCCTAGCTCACAATGAGCTGGTAGCTTGAGGCTAATGGTGAGCTTGCCCTGAGTCACACTGAGATCACCAGACCAAGCGAACCGTGAACATTTCACTCCGTGCCTCCAGCGGGTTGGGGTTACTCATGATCCGTAGCTTAGGATTGCAAGCAGGTCGCAGAATCACCGCAGCGAATCTCATCATACGGCCGACGCACGTCCGTGCCGTAGGTGTTCCTGCGGTTCCAAAATATTTAGTCGCCTCACAATACCGCACAGTAGTGTCTCGCGCGGCAAAACGACTAGCTGATAAGGAATCCGGGATTAAATCAGGTCATAATTCAGCAAACGAGGCTCGAGCCCAGCCCCAAATTGCAAATGACCTGAACAAATCTCAGATTGACCCAGTGAGTGAACAGCCTCCCTTGCGGACGCAAACTAATAATGTCTCTGGCACTAGTACATCAGCAGCGTTCGATCACCCCATTGCATCTTCAAAGGAATCCACAGCTTTAAAGCTCTTTCCCAAGTTCATGCGAGGCTATGCTAGCAAAATCACAAATGCACCAGTTTCTCATATCACGGCGTTCCTGATTGTGCATGAACTTTCAGCGATTGTGCCGCTATTCGGTGTGTGGGGTTTGTTGCATTACTTTGACTATGCTCCGATCGGCATCTTACCAGACTGGATTGTTGCCAATGGCATGGGCTTTATTCGTCGCATGGCCGAACGCAATGACTGGACGATGCTTGCGACCGCCGAATCGGGCTCGCGATTGCTTATGCAAGGAGCAGCTGCTTATGCCATCGTAAAGGCAACATTGCCATTCCGCTTGATCTTCTCGCTATGGGCAATGCCATACTTTGCACGCTGGTTCATTCTGCCTATCAACATGCGGCTGGCCGCGGTGTTCAAGCGCCTCACAAAGCGCGCTCCTAAAACAAAGTAGATGGTGAAATGAAATGAAGAGAGGCGTCAAGTAGACATGTTAATTGACTTATTATGCTCTCTCTTCCGACTCAATTTGTATTGACTTTACGGAAAGTTTTATTTTTTAATAATTTTTTTTATATATTTATATTATCATTGATACATTTTATGAAACATTATGCAATTGTACGTCTCGTGCACACCAACATGTCTTTAGCGACTTTATTATCGACCGTGAGCTCATTTTCTTGCGTTGATGCCTATAATGGCATCCATTAATTAAGTGTGTCAACGACTGGTATCCAAATATGTCATGGTAAGTCAAAATCGCCTCATTCATTTGAGCTCGCCGGTATAGTAATAGTAGTCCGAGAAGTCGTGTCGCTTTTCAGGCACATGAAGACAGCCATCCCGCAGCAAAAGCGCATCCTCTGAAGATTCTTTGGGCAAACTCTCCCAGTTTGCATGGTTCGCACGACGAATAAGGACCTCGTTCGATGTAGTCAGTTTCTTAAGTTCAAGGCCAGGCAACGGCGGACCCCAGTTAACACCGCTCTCCTCCTTGGATCTCGAGAATGCTCGATAATCACCAATAGATGTCTGCGCAATAGGCAGATCGTTGGTTGGGGTATATGCGTGGATCACCTGTACGCCAGTAAGCACCCGGAGCGTAGAAATATCTGCGTTACTCAACCATTTGTACGGATTGCTGCCAGAGGCGCTATGCAACAGGCGCACAGACTTGAATTCCGGTATCATCGGAGGCTGAGTGAGCGCGCCACGTGCTAGCCTGAGTCGACGACAGCCATATACTAGCCAGTTCAAGGCCTGGAAATCGTCGACGTGTTTCACAAGCGTACGCATAGTTTCATCGTCGCTCACCAGCACTGTCGGCTTGCAAATCTGCAAAACTGAAGTTGCTGTGAGCATTGGGCCAGTTTCGGCAAAGATTAGAGGTGCTTTTGCACTTAGTGCTGTAAGCATAGCGACAAAGGAGTACACAGAGAGCGGTCCTGGGGCCATGAACACGGAATCGTGATGACTCCAGCGGTTCTGGCTACCCAGTGCTGTCAATTGTGCAGCAATAGCCACACCAAGATCCACTTCGTTAAGTGAGCATGTCATGCGTTCTACGCCATCACTGAGCTCAAGATAGTGCTCGATCACAGGTGTGTCTGCACCGACTTTCTCGTTGATCTCAACGTCACCTTCGCTCTTAGTGTTTTTCTTGTCAACATCCTGAAGGGAGACGACAACAGACGCACCGCTCGGCTGTTTCACGGTGATTCCACTGCTTTCCATAGCGAATTTGAACTCAGCTCGGCTCAAAACGATGGGCACAGCCTTTACAGATCTTCCAAGAACACTCTCATTATGTTCCTCGGTGAGATTTTCCGCGTCATAATCTTCCGCATTCTCGTCTTCGTCCACAATTACAGGAACACGACCACTCAAAACCACAGCGAAAAAGGAGATCAGCGCCTCAACACCTACGTCGAATCGCAGACCAATGCGTGATCCTACCGGGTAATCAGCAATAGCACATTGTACTCGGTGCACAAGCGGCATAAGGTGGTCTAGCGTGCGGATCTGGCCCTTCTGGGTCACATAATGAATCCTGAAAGTGTTTGCATCAACCCACACGTCTTTGAAGCGGAACTTGCTGAGCGGTCTCGATTCGCCGAGCAAAAGGTGGCCATGTGGATTTGCGAGCGACCTAACAACGGGCGATTCACCTGCTTGTTTTGTGGCCGAGACAGAGGCTTGATGCTCGAGGAAGTGGGGATCGACATCTCTTGGCGTCAACAAAATACACAGTCCTCCACCTACAAAGATTACGCAAATCAGAATCCACTCCATCATTGCACAGCAATTAAATATAGAGAGAATTTCTCAATTAATTACGAACGGCCTGGGCTTGATGGCGCTGGTACACAGCGTTTCGAAATGGTAAATAATGTACTTCGTGGTTGTGGTGAGGTCAGGTGTTGGGCATGTACGATCGCCCCCAACGTAAACGGTCGTGATTCTCACCTTGTATTCGAACCCTCCTCATTGCACCGCTTCCGATGCAGAATGTCGGAAATAACTCAATTCCGATATATGATACATGCAAAGTAAAAACTTGTAGATCAGATAGTCTTTGACGGAGGTGCAAGTGGAATTGATGTCAACTGAAGTGCGAAGCTGAATATGTCGGTAGTATTCCGCATACTTCTACCCTGAGGAGACATGAATTACTCAAATGCAGGCATCACTTCTTATATCAGTTTATCGTGAATAGTATACACATGTTTATATGTATCAAGCTAATGCAAAATTGACCCGTTGTGGGCCGTGTTATCTACGCGGATTAATTAGCAGAGTAGAAAAGGTCCTCCGCATTGCTCGCCACTTCTGCGCGTAGGTTAATCATTGGTGTGCTCATTTTCGAAGACACACTAGGAGATGTGGAATCTAGTTTCTTGAGAACGGCATTCCGAACTTCATACGCAAGTAACTCGATCGTCATCTTCTCGCTGCCCTGCGGCAAAATCACATCAGCATTTGACTTAGTGCGCTCAATGTAGTGCAGAAACTCGGGACGGCAGTAATTGAGGTACTCTTGCAAAATATCGTCGAGTTGGCGACTCTTTTGGTCTCGCAAGATCCACTGAGACAAACGCACATCAGCATCAGCATCAATGTATATCTTGAGTCGAGCCTGGTCATTTAGCTGCTCATCATACAAAGCGTATAGCCCATGTACAAAGACTATTGTCGACTTCGGTACGGGCTCAAGATCTTTACGCAATCGAGCAAAATCAACATCGGGTTTGTATTGTGTTAGCTGATACTCACCTAGATCCACGACCTTGATCTTGACTCCGTCGCTACCGGCACCAATAAGACGGCTGAAATCAGAAGCTTCCAAGTTGCAGTCGCTTGCAACCTTCTGAGCTAGATCATGTGCAACAGTTCGCTTGCCAGCGGCATGACCACCGGCAATCAGCACAAGATACATAAATAATTTA
The DNA here is from genome assembly GCA_030579775.1 of Starmerella cellae. Classification (NCBI taxonomy): domain Eukaryota; kingdom Fungi; phylum Ascomycota; class Dipodascomycetes; order Dipodascales; family Trichomonascaceae; genus Starmerella; species Starmerella cellae. Next base: position 96,448 of record JAKTRQ010000019.1, read on the forward strand.
TTTTAGGGTACGGTCCTGCCGGATCGAGAACTAGAATCGAGAGAGCGCTTGTGATCCACTGATAAACGACTTAGAGGTCCAGATTTGAGCTGATATATGTTCAACGGAAATTTTCTACCTCAGTATAGTAGTGAACATTTACTTAAAAGATTGAATAAACTTAGAATATTTTTCTCTAGTGTCTCGAGGGCTTATCATTAATTTGGACATGACGTCTATGGGAGTAAATTAACACTCTGATGAGGGTGGTGTGGTGTGGCTTCAGGGTTCTCGGATCGACATGAAAAACTTGAATTAATTTGTTAAAGTAAACAATAAAAAAATTCAATTGACAAATGTTGTCAGATTTGCAAGCTGAAGAGCTGGCTGTCTCGGACAAAGTACCGGTGGCAGCCAATTTTGAGGAAATGAAACTCAAGGAGCCACTGTTGCGTGGCATTTACGGCTACGGCTTTCAGGTACCATCTGCTATCCAGTCTCGTGCGATCACGCAGATAATTTCCGGCAGAGACACGATTGCGCAGGCGCAATCGGGTACAGGTAAAACAGCCACATTCTCTATTGGAATGCTACAGTCAATTGATGCTAGATCTAAAGAAGTTCAGGCCTTGATTTTAAGTCCGACACGAGAACTGGCAGTGCAGATCCAACAGGTGGTCAGGGCGTTAGGCGATTATATGAATATCCAAGTAGCCGCTTGTGTTGGTGGCAGCAAAGTGGGCGACGATACAAAGCAAGTGAAGGGCAATTCACAAGTAATTTCGGGAACTCCAGGAAGAGTTGCTGATATGATCAAACGACATTTTGTAAATACACGGCACGTCAAAATTCTGATTCTTGATGAGGCAGACTCGCTACTAGAACATGGCCATGCGAAGGACATTGATGAAATTTACCGGTTTCTCCCACCAGGGACTCAGGTTGTTATTGTATCGGCCACAATGTCACCAGAAGTTATTGCAATGACCCGCAAATTCATGAACGATCCCGTAAAAATCTTGGTAAAACGTGAAAAACTAACTTTGAAGGCATTGAAACAGTTTTACATCAATGTTGAAGAAGAAGGCTGGAAGTTCGACACATTATGCGATCTGTACGATACATTGACAATCACACAATCAGTTGTATTCTGTAATACAAGGGCTAAAGTCGATTGGTTAGCTCAACAGCTGCGTAAAGCGAACTTTTCAGTATCGAGCATGCATGGTGATATGCCACAGAAAGATCGGAATAAAGTTATGGAAGAATTTCGCCAGGGCGTGTCGCGTGTATTGATCAGCACTGATATATGGGCGCGTGGAATCGATGTCCAGCAGGTCTCGATAGTCATCAACTACGACATCCCACACAATCGTGAGAACTATTTGCACAGAATTGGCCGATCTGCCCGGTTCGGTCGTAAGGGCGTGGCCATTAATTTCATCACCAACGAGGACGAGGCAGAATTCAGGCAATTGCAGCAATTCTACAAAATCAAAATCAAACCGATGCCTGCAAACGTTGCAAAATACATGTAGTTGTGTAGTGTACTTCTAATCTATTTTCTATGTACGACTAACTAAATTATTGTTCATTTTCTCGAGTTCATTGATCGCAGCAAATCGCCTACTGGCTTCATCGCTATGTCCGATTTCATCTTCGGCTGGAAGAAGCACATTCACTAGCTCACCGCTGGCTTCAAGTTTCTGCCATTCCTCGGGGAAGTGCTCAAGCGCGTATTCACGTACCTCCTCCTTGCGTGCTGGCAGGAGCGACCAATTGTACAGATCTCTGAGCAGATCACTGGAAACAGTAAGATTGTACTCTTGTGGAGCCATTTTGACTATTTCCAAAGCCCGGCTGTAGTATCCATGATAGCAGTTAGCGATAACGAACTGGTGGAGCATTTTTGACGTCAATTTCATTTTGAAATCCTGCGGGATGCTCGTCCAAAGATCGTCAACAGCATCCAATCCCAAACTCTTGCTCATGAACTGAAGCATGATGCACATGGTCTCTTCGTTCGGACCTAAAGATCCCCCGCGAGGAAGTGCACGAGCTTCTGTCCATAGATACGACACCTTATGTCCATCTTCTAGCGCTGAGTAAGCTGCAAGCATTCGGTTCATCATTGGTACGGACATCTCATTGTTGAGATCCAAGCGGAAATAAGTCTCCAATTCATGTATTCCTTCTTCGTAGCGGGCCTGCGCATACTCGTGGAATAACATCATATACATTTCGTCCCCAGGAGGCCGGGTACCGTGACTCTTTGCTCTATTTCTGAGCTGTCTAAATAGCAAGTGTGCAGCGTCTGGGCGGTCAAGGCGACTGAGCTTAAGCTGAAGCGGATAGTATGCCTCATAAGGCAAGAAAATTGTGCAGTTCAAAATGCCAAACAGATTCCACGCCTCATCCTCGGTCTGTGCTGCCAAAATGCGGTGGTAGAAGAGATTGAAAATCTCTTTATGGTCCTCGTAAGATAGCTGTGGTGCTTCGCCGAACTGTTCAATGAGGAAAATGCCGGCGGGAGTTAGACTTCCGTCATCAGCCTCATGCAAAAGCATTTGGAGCATAGCCACTTGGGCCTTATAGGATACGCGCGGCACAAAAAGCCGCACTCGTTGGTACGTATCTAAGATGAGCTGAGGAGAGATGCTCGTGGTTCGACATAGTGCCACTAATAGTTCGCTCAGTACAGGTATATGCTTGTTGCTGTTGATGTTCCAGTCCGTGTTACTGTCGAAGAACAACTGTCTTGCGCGGTCCACTTCCATCGCACGCAACGCCCTGCGCATGAGAATTTCGTAGATGCTAGCATCGAGCACAACACCGAGTTCCTTCTCAAAATACTCTGTGATCGCCGTGATCTGCTGTTCGCCTCGTTGTGCCTTTTCGCTCGCTGCCAGCAGCACAAGCTCTAAGGTTTTTGTATCTCTATATTCCTCGGGCATTTCTTCAGTCACAAAATTCAGCACTGTTTTAAGATCGGGATCGCTATATACGGCCCATTGTGCAAGTACGTCCCAAGTTTCCTTGGTATACTCTGCCTTATTGCACTGCTCCTTCACTATTCTGTGAACAGGCTTCCCCATAGATGGTGGTTCTTGCAGATTGATGATCGACATGAGCAACAGCTCACATATTTCGAGAGACGGTTTCGCCGGTGAAGACTCTAGGCGAGCCAGCATCAGCTTAAGAATGCGCTGACCACCATCAATAGTACTTGTCGATACGGAGGTCTCAGATGCAGTTGGTTGTGACTGTGATTTCGCTTGTGAATCTTGTGATGAGTGATCTAGCTGAGTGGCTAGTGGTGACGCTGCTGCTGTAGGCCTTACCGTATCGGGAACTGACAGCGCGTCAGATGTTAGGGTCGAATTAGACACCTCCAAATAGGCGTCCAAAAATACGACTGCGACCTCATCATCGACGTGAAAATGCGGGTTTGTGAAATATACATGGTTTGCTAAGACATCGAGGTGATGACGAGATGCCCAATGGGCCAGAAGCTCGATGCCTTTGATGAGGACAGCTGTTGATGGGCCGTTGGGTAGCGCTGTTTGGCTGCCCTGAATAATCGCAAGCACTGCTGACCCGGTCGAACTTGGCGCTGCAGTCTGCGCGACGATATCGAGCAGCTCCGACAGCGTTTCGTCTGTCACAACCTGGGCATTGTCTCTGAGCAATGCCGAAATCTGAGCATTAGCCTCTTTGGAATGCCCCGTTTGCCGCAACATGCGGAAGAATTCCTTACCATTTCGCAAGCGTTCTTCTTTAGACAGCTTGGAATGGCGGTACACATCCATATACAGCCTTGTTGCTGGCTGCACGGCATTATGCGTGGCTACTGTTCGGAACAGCGTTTGTAGCTGATCTGCATTTAAGCTGCCCTTATAGTTCGAGACCTTCTCCAAGGTGCGGCCAATGAGGCTGAACACGGACTCCGGCACGAGCGAGCGGTCCTTGAGGGATTGCAGCGTTACGGCCTCCGTCAGATCCATGAGCGGCTGGGCGACTGAGCCAGCGTTCGGAACACTGCCATTGATGCTGTGTCTCAGAGTCTGTGCGGCCTGAACAATCTCCCGCGGGACAGCAGGGGCTTTCCCCTTGGCCTTTGCTGGGGTGCCACGCCCGAAATGAAGGCGGCGGACCGATCTGAGCATACGGAAACGGGCAGTCTCGAGGCTGTGGTTGGATCAAAGCTCCTGAAATTTCGGCTCTCCTAACCCACTTAACTACGACCCGCTCATTTACTGCCATTAGTTTACTGCCACTGATTACAGCTATACTGAAAGGCGACTTTCTTCGATATTACATGTTGGATATTAAATGTTGGATATTAAATGTTGGATATTAAATGTTGGATATTTAAATTAGGTCGTTACTGAAACGGAATTACATGCTGTTACAAACAGGCTGTCGATTATCATTTCTTCGTATGTCATTATGCAAATAAATAAAGCGGCTATCTGCCGCACCTCACCCGAGCAGGTCGCCGATCAGGGCAATGCCCTGCTCGTGTTCTTTCATTAGCTTGGATTTCAGCTCGCTGCTCTCCGGGTCGTCGGGCTCCTGCTTCATGCGTTTCTGCTGGTACAGATCCCAGGGCGAGAGGCGTTTCGCCGGCAGCGGCGACGATGGTTGTATTTTAGGCGGGGCCGAGGCCGACATCGACGCCGTTCTCGGCCTCTGTTCAGCGTCTATGGGCGGCACTGAGGCCGACGGGGCGTCGATCGTCGGTTCGTCTTGCAAAAACTGGGATCGTAGCCGGAATATCGGCGCCGTGGGCTCGCCGATTTCGGAGGGCCGCGTGCTTACGAGCAGATCGAGGTCTTCGGCCGTCAGCGGCTCCTGCGGGTTGAACTTGCGGTGCTTCAACGACACGAGCTGCTCCACGATGTTCCCCAGATACGACTCGAGTCCCAGAAGCATCATGTCGGTTGTGCCGGCGCCGATTCCCTCTAAAAGACCGTGTTCCAGCGCCATGCCGAGCATGCGGGTGCCCATAGCGCTGTCGTCGGGGAACTCGTGCGACTCGGAGATCAGCGGCGTGTCGAGGCCCTGAATAATGTCCTGGGTCCATGTCAACGGCCCGCTGCTTCTGCCCGGGTTCAAGTTCAGCAACGGATCCACGAGCGCTTGGCCCGGCGTCGGGTCCTTATTTGCCGCTGATCCGGAGCTCGCAGCACCCGAAGCACCTGCACTACTGGAAACGCTGCCGTTGACGCCATTTTTCACGGTCGATCCGTTCAGAGCGTCGCCCGAAGCAGAGCCGGGCACGCGGCCGTTGATTGCCTTCGAACCGGCGAGTTTCCCGCGCGCGTCCTTCGTGTCCGGCACAAATGGGATGTGCGGCAGCATGGCGTGCCGCGTGGCCACGAGCACGGGCGGCTGCGGCGGGATGAGCGGCTGTTTCGCCTGGTTCTGGGCCTCCTTTGCAATGGCCTTGATGCGGCGGCGTTCGCGGGCCGGCAGCGACAAAACCTCGCGGTGCAGGCGGTCGTCGGCCGAGTCCATGCCGATGCGCGAGCGGCCGCGCGTCGTCGACTTCCAGTCGGCCGAGGACGACTCCGTTCCCTCGGGGGGATCTCTACAGGCGTTGGCTAACAGCGACAGAACGAGCGCATTGTGGTTGCGGATCGCCGCATTGTTCATGCCCATGTTGTCTCTGAGGCAGTGCACGAGCTCGACGCGCGAGAGTTTGCCCATGAGGAAGTGCGTGAGCGTGTCTCGGTAGCGCTCCCAGCGAGCCGGGCCCAATTCCTGGCGGAACTCGTTCATGAGCGCATCGACGTCGACGCGATTCGAGTCCCGCGCAAGCTTCACCGGGAGCGGCGCATTCGCATCTCTGTACTGCTGCGAAATGTGCGGCGCCGCTATTGAAGCGTCCTGGCCGTTCATGGTGGGATGGAATTTCACGTCAATTGAGGCTCGATTGTGATGTGTCTAGGTTTGGGCGGTGATCGTGGATTAGGTCATGGACCTCCACAATATCATATGAAACATGTGGATACGCAAGTGACAGTGGGTGGAATGCTGGATAAATGAAAATATGTACGATATTTAAGGAAGGGATTCAAGTGATGCGACTCCGTTTTGCGAATTTGCATGAAAATTTCACCCACTTTTGGTGTCTACAGGGATCCACTGGGTTGTTGATTTTGTTTGCATATGCGCGTGATATGAGTGGATCCCAACACATAACAGGGCAGACTATTAAGTTGAGAGCAGAACACCTGGAAGTATACGCTTTGTGAAAATATTTGCAATTAATCAAATTGACCGCGAATGAGGTAGACATTTTCGAGTCGTTCATTATCCGAGTCGTCTATATAAGGCTTCGAATCCGGAGAGCTGCTTTGATATGCTCGAACTTCACCTATTTTAACATACTATTTAGCTATGTAACAATATCGATTACTATCCTCTAAGTTGTGTGCATTCTGCGTAATTATGCACCAAAGATGCGATTTCCTAAACTAAAAGATTTACTTGCTGCGGAAACTGAAGACTGTCAAGCCACACATTAATGGCTGATCTCATCTACCGCCAGCGTGTGTAGATTAAAGAGCTGCGAACGGTAAACGGCTGGAAAAGGTGAATATCCAGGCCATTTATAAACAACAGCATATGTTCTCCTTTTTCATCATATAAAATACAGTCTAGACTTTCTATCGTCCTAAGAGCACTCTATAATCTCTATATCTATGTACATGGTTGCTAATCATTCTTGGTTATCCTGTCTCTCCTTCTTTTCTTTCTTCTTCAAAAGTGACAGCCCTTTGAGTTTGATAAGAGTTTGAGTTTTCCAGAATTCCGCCATTCCGAGTCTAGGGTCTTTGTCCTGCTCAAGCAAATCGCCGGCTTGTCGTTTCGTTTCTAACACACCGTCACGAATGTAATTCGCAACGTCGCTTCGAACCTGCTTTTGCGTGGCTTCATCTTCAGCCTGTACCCATTTCTCCCGGAACGCTTCAATTGCAGTCTCGTCGAGCGGCTCGCCAAAGTTATACTGAAGTGGGATGTTCCGGCCATACCCAAAAGTGCGTTTTACTTTATCTTCAGGGAAGACTTGCTGCAACCCTGTGGCATAAATAGGCACGATAAGTGGCGCCTTGTGAGGCGGCTCTAAAACCAAGCGACTAACTCCCCAGTGGAAATAGCGGAGTGTTCCTGCATATGGCTCATGTGGTTGATGCACAAACCCTTCAGGGTACAAGTGGACCCAGTGGCCTTGAGTCACCAGGGACACGGCACAGTCCATCGCCGGCTGGTCAGGGCCTCGTCCAAACCTCTCAACACTTAAGACTTTACCCAGAGAGAAGAATAGAGACTCTGCCTTGTTTTTAAAACAGATGTCACTGGCTCCAAGCGCCCAACGCATGGTATGCACGCGGGCAAGGGTTGAAAGGGGCAGAGTAGCACCCCAGACTAGCGGATCGTCAAGAATGGAAATGTGGTTCATGACCGTTATGACTCCACGGTTTTCATTCTTTGCTCTAGCCAAGGCAGCTGCTAATCTTTCTGAGTTTTTTACCTGCGTGCGATGCCGCAATTTCACAAAAAATTTGCCAATTAATCCGACTGAGAAAATAGTCAGACGGGAAAAAATGCGCCAAAGCAGCTTTTGACGTGGGTATGCAAAGAAAAAATCGCGGCCTCGATTCATGACTACATCCAGAGGCCGCTTTATAGTCAGTTGGCGAGCTCCATCAGATCTACCGGGTTCAAATGTGTGCTGCTGGCCCGGCGATGTTGATACGCACCGGATCTGAAGCCGTGATTGCAGGCGGTCCTGAGTCCTCAATCTTCCGAGAGCCAGCGTACGGCTCATTGCGAGCTCGTTCGACAGAATTACCGGAATTGTGTGCGGATCTGTCACACCTCAACCCGGTTGCAGCAGCTGCCGTTTGAAATTTTGGATTCCGGTCACGTGAAAACCATTCACGCAAATAATATGAGTGCGTTTCTGATTCCCATCAGAAAAGAGATTGGTATTTCGACAAGGTGAAAAAAGACATCTTACATGTGACATTGAAAAAAATATCGTCGCTGCAAAAATGGGGTGAAGATGTTGTAAATTGACAAAAATTTGACTCTCAAAGCACATAATAATTTAATCTAAGTAAGAACCCGACTTTAATTAGTGGCCGATCCACAAAGCACTGATAAGATTGAGGATGCTTACTCAGTTACCAATTTGGTGCTGCACGCACACATCGTCATCAACACCTGCTAGCCTGACTCTTGTGGTGGTGACTAGCAGCGTTTAGAAATTGGCCTCAAGTGGATTTCACATAATCTCGTTGTTTCTCAGTGGTGAACATGGAAAAATATTCGAAGTTCCGTGACGAGTCCACGGGAATTGCGCCTTTTCAGGAGGCAAAAGCACCACCCCTCGGGCTTTGTCAGGCTGTTCTGGTATACATTTTCGGAGTCTTCTCTAGCTTGTTGTCCCTCATAAACCTGGCATTGTATTTCTTCATCATTAAACCACTGCTTCCCGTAGCCTGTTCACGTTTGTTTCTGAACTATGCAGTCATGCTCCCACTACGGATGCTCTATATTTCATTCTCATATGAGGGTGAACATCGAGCTTCGGTCAGACAAAAGCAGATTCGTAAGGCTGAACCTGGGGATGTGCTGCTCTCTAATTTCACATCTCCTCTCGATCCTCTGGTCTACGAGTCTCAACAAAAAACTCACTTTGCTTTCCCCACTTTAGATGGGCACTTTGAAGCCGTGTCGACAATGTGTGCCATGTCCCGAGCATTGACCATCAGTAATACGAAGCGATCAGTTCCCGATAGCGAAGGCGCGGTTGATTCGACCACAGAACAGGATAACTCTCTGCAGAAACTGTCCGATCGTGCTAAGCAAGCCGGTGCCCTTCTCGTTGTTTTTGTAGAGGGAACAACCACAAACGGTCGAGGCTTGCTAACTTTGAAACATCTGGGTGTTCGCGAAATAACCGGTTTGAAGTCGCAAGTATACCCTGTGGCTATACGCTATACCCCAGCAGTTGTAGTTACGCCAGTTCCTGCTTCATTTATTGGATATGTTTGGCGTTTATCGCATATGGCCTGGTTCTACATGGCCTCAGCTCGGCTTTCCGGTCAACCTATTGCACAAAGCTCACTTAATAGCGCGGGTATTGGCAAGGCGATCAGTGCAGTTGGCCGTCTGCGTATATTAGGTGACCGCTTGGATGCCAAATCCAAGCAAGAATACATTGATATGCGAAAAAATAGAAAATAGATAAAAGTACTAAACTCGTAATTTCCGAGAAGAAAAAACAACACGCTGCTATAGATTACATGAGTACGCGATCATGGAAAAACCAGCGGTTTTCGCTTCTGCCAAGAGTTGATGTACACAGATGCCAAAGCACGATAATCGCCGACATGACGTAGGATCTTCGATGTTGAGACAATCAGTAAATATGCGAGAACACATGCACTGCATTGAAGCCACTTTTTTTTTCTTTTTACTAGTGATAAGTAGTATTTCTGAGATCACAGTATACAAGCGTCGGTGCACATCATATCCACTATGAGCCCAGATCATATACATATGTAATCATATGTTATGGGTGAAGGGTTAGAAGTCTAAGTACAAAACCTTCTGCCCAAATTTCGTGATATTTCAAACCATTGTATTTATGCCTAAGGAACATACGATTTCTACATGAGTCGACGTTCTGAAAAATTGTCTTTATTTTTAGTATTTCGACGGATCATGCAAACCATTTCCTCGAATACCGTTGGGTTTAGCGTCGGGTCAGATGACCATGCATATGCATGTGAAGATAAGGTTTTACTGGTCTCAGGGCTGAGACAAGGGTTTGTCAACTAGTTAGCTAAGCATCGATTACCGGTTTCAGAAAGCCAAATCACATTACTTACCAAGTGACGATAAATTAGTGGCAGTGTCACAAGCCACTAGAGGCTTGGAACAAAGGTTTATCAACAATTCATAACCGTTTTGTCAAACAAGATTATTAAAATGAAAAGGTAAGACGTACAAATAATAATAAATAAATGCTTCAACTTGCTGCGAGATCATGACGGAAACTCACAGATAGACCCTAGTGCCAGGAGGCCGTATTTTGATCTAATTCTACGAACATTTTCGTGAGCAGTTTTCATGTTCAAGGAGTTAAAGTTTAAGCTTTGAAACAAAACATGAAACAAATATGAGTCGAGACCCTAAATTTGAACGCCCCATATCTCACGACGTGCCGTACAGGGGGTTTTGTTCAGAAAGCGTTGAGCAGAATATTGTCGTTGACAGAATTATTTGATTATCATAGATCCAATGCAACCTGATATCCACTAAATTAACACATCTATTTTCCGTGAAGTTGCTGGGCCGGTTTTCGGCAAAATTTGAGCCGGCTGGTATTGCCATATTATCTGACCTCCTGTCAAGCCGAGACTTGGCTCCTCTCTAATCTAGGATTTTTATGGGCGCAGGTCTTGGATACGTATGTAAGCTTAATATTATAGCTCATGCATATTAGGACAAGAGGGTTCGAACTCTGAGCGAGCTACTACTTACAGCTTGCTGTTTTCATGGTGGGCGGTCTTCGAGAAAAATTTCAACTCAACGGCTTTTTACAGTATCGGAGTGCTGCGCTGAGTTTGACAAGTCATATTTCCATAGTTTGCTCTCCTTTTTTCCGCAAAACACGAGGTTGCCGGGGGATCGCTTCTTGATCGGCAGCGGCATCCGACTTTTCCCCAACTGCCATACGATCTGTGTCTGACAAATGACGCGCGTTGTGCTTCAGAACCTTACCCAACTTTGATGGATATCGCGCAAGCTTTCCGCTATTTCAGATCCGGATCGGGTGTGTCACCACCACGTCATTAATTCGACCTAATTGAGATAATATTTCACAGCCCGCTCTACCTGCGGTCTCTAAGTTGTCCATACTCGATGATGCAGGAATATGCTCTCTGGCTAGCGTTTGACAAAGGAGTAATTAATTTATAGTTTGATAGTTAAGAATTATGAAAAATTTCCAATCAGATAGAATCATGTGCTGGTCACGCAACTGGCCACGTAACCACCATGCTCAAAAAGGTAGTGATGTCTCATGAGTACCGCTCGGATCTACGTGATTTGACTTTAGTGAATTAGCAATTAACCGCTCTTTACAAAAGTTATCTCAATGAATAATAATGATTGTTGTTATATTGTGGAGAGCAACGCACGGACGGATCGTGTATTTTATACGAACGGCTCGCCGAAAGTGTCTGCGTGTTCGCGAAGGAGGTGTGTGCCCAAAAATAAACCTGAAACAGATTGCCTACGTCTTGATCCAACCTACGTCAGAATGGAATGTTTGAGGTTACAATCACGTGGACAACATGTTCGCGGCACGCTGTGGCTTGAGTCCCGTAGCATAGGCTAAGTATAGAGAAGGGCGCCTAACCCCAATTCAAACCACGGTAAGACAATGAGCCCTATCGCGTGTTCCAAATGAAATTGCACGAGGAACTGTTTTCGGCGAAAGGTTAGTAAACATGTCAAGGAGGAAGTCGCGAGGGTTGTTGAATTTGACAAAATAGCCGGAACCCTGAGCTATGCTGACGCTAAATTGAAAAGTTTATGTCGCCTTATAGTACATGCAAGATAAGCACGACTCAAGTTTGTGCTGGATCGGAGATCACAGACACCATGACCGTTTATGTACATTTAGAAAATTCAATGACCGACTCATGTAGCTTGCTAGTATTATTCACATTATAAACTCCAGAGAACTCTGCAAACGCGCAAACGGAATGTTTTACTTGACACACCGAAGCCCGTTAGTTATTTTTAGGGTGGGGCACTTTTCAGCCGCATCGTTCACTTTTCTATGGGTAATACGATCCAGCGTTAACTGAACGTGTGCTGTGATGATGGGTGAGACTCGCTTATGCATATGAATGTGTAACGGTCGAACATGTGTGAGGCCTAGTTTTAAATGAGCGCTTTGGGTGCGTCTCAGCCATAAGGAGGTCGGGCGGCACGTAATATTGCCTGCAGCTTGGCCGAGTCTTGGCGTCCGAGGTTAGGTGTTTTGGGACTGGTACTGGACTGGGAGGAGTCTCATGGCTCTCACAAGCCATGCGCGACCCACGCGTTTACATGCCGCTATGATCACTCTCGGACGCCATGGCGTGCCCCGGAGCCTTAGGGCGAGGGGAATGCAGGCTCAATGGTAGAGTAAGGTCGCCAAGTCCCAAGCCGAAGAGTGAAAAACCGGGGCTAGGTCAGCAGCTAAGCGCGATTTTTCAAGAGCGCTATGCTAACATCAGGAGAGCGGTCTCCCATCGTCGCGTGTGCCCCTTATGCGCGTGGAGCAGGGATGCAGGAGGGGAGGGACGAGGGGGGAGGCCTATCCCACAATCTCAGCATATATAGATCCGGATCGTATCTCAGAAAAAATCCAGCCAGGAAAATAAATTTCTTTTCCATCTAATTTATTTCCCTAACTCTTCAAAGAGTTTAGTTGACCGGAGAAATACTTGAAACAACATCAAAACTATTTCTTAAAAGTTGTCCTTCATTAACTCCATTTCGAATCAATTTGTTTCCACGTATACTCATTGTCTTTGATTTCAGAGTTGATTTCTTTCCTTTTCAAACCTACTAATCTTTGAATCATCTCCCTTGATAATTAACTGTTTCCACGTTGATTGTCGATATTTCACTTCATTTTCACTTAATATCTGATTCCGTCCAGATCTTTCCCCAAAAAAGTCTTGACAGAATTTCAGACGAAATTTTTATACCCCAGTCTCGATCTACTTAGGAACAATCATTTTGTCCCTTCATCATCAACACTAACGATCTTGCACGAATATGAATACCCAATCGAAACTCAGATCCATGGCTGCTGCCGAGTCGACGCTCTCTCAGCTCACCGCTGATGAGTACAGCCACGATATTTTGCAACATATGATCCGCATGGACAAGGAGACTCGACCCGATCCGACGATGATCGATCAGCAACCCGAAATCAGCTGGCACTGGTGGCCTGTGCTGATCAACATGATGATTGATATGCACACAAAGCTGGGGCTGGAACCCCAGACGCTGTTCTTGGCTGTCAGCATTGTTAACCGATACTGTGCCCGTCGTATTGTCTACCAGAAGCACTTCCGCCTTGTCGGTGTGACTGCGATGTGGATTGCCTCGAAGTACGAGGACAAGAAATCGAGTGTGCCGACCTTGCGCTTGCTTCGTCACATGGCCAACGATAACTACTCTGAGGACATGTTTGTTATGATGGAAGGTCACATCCTGAACACGCTTGATTGGACGGTGACGCACTGTGGAGTCGACAGCTTCTTGCGCGTCTTGCTGAGCGAGAATAACGCCGCGTGCTCACCAATGCTTATGAATTTGACAAACTATATTGCCGAGATCACTCTATACCACAAGGTGTTTGTGGGCAAAGATCCGCTGCAGATTGCCCGGGCCATTAATGCGCTGTCTCTGCACTTGTTGAACATGACACAGACATATGCGTTTGAGGACTCGGACCAATGGCAGCACTGGGTGCCGACCTTGGCCGACATCATTCTTCAGCCGCCTCAGGCAGTTATGGAGAAGTATAGATCCCCCGAGCGCTTGGCTGTCACGCGGGTCGTCGACAGCTGGGTTGTTCGTCGCCAGCGCCAGGCACAGGAGGAGCAGGCCGCTGCTGCTGCCGCCGCCGCTGCACAGGCAAAGGCTCGTGCCTCCGCTGCCTCAACGGTCTCGACGGTGTCCACAGCCTCGCCTGTCACACCGGTGGATGCCAAGACAAACCTGCGTGTGAATGTCTTATCTCGCCAGTCATCTTCGGCTTCATTGCCAATGACTCCGCCATCGTCCGCCACAAGATTCGCCCAGGCGAACGGCGGCCACGCTGCCCTTCCTGTTGGTCATAACAAGCTGTTCCCTAATTCGGGCACAAACAACCCGTACATTGTCGGCTTCGGCAACAACAACAACTCACAGAACCCGTACGCTTCCGAGTTCACACCGCCAAACAGCGTTGGCCTCGGAATGTTCAACGAGAATCACGATGCTTACAACAACGACTCGCCATTGACCATGCACTCACTAGCGTCTCTAACGTCGTTCGGATCCGTCACATCGCTGAGTTCTGTGAACTCCGGCATGCCTTACGGAATGGTCGAGTCTCACTCACCACCCACTACTCCTATGAGCGCCACGGCTTCGCTAAACCCTCCGAAGCCGTCGTTCCGAGTATGATATTTATTTAATTTTCTTTCTACTATAATAATACCCTATAATGACTTTACTGGTTTGCTTCTCCCGAGTGCAGCATCGCACCATTTTAATATGCGGTGCAAAGGCTTTAATTAAAGTGCAGCTCGTAGATTAGTTTCAGAAAGATTATGTGCCTGGCGGCGTGCATAATTGGATGCAAAGCCAGTATCGTGACCTCCGTCCGCCCTGAAAGGTAGAATAATAGAACTTGACAGTGCTCGTTTTCGGCCAAGAATAATTACCGTTTTTACGATCGCATTCGTTCGGTTACAGATGCCACAAATATGTTTATATTGAAAAATTTTTATGAAAATATTATTTCATCATATTTTTTCTATCGAAATATGTTTACCCCACACTGAAAAGCCACAGAGACGAGCACAGTTCTATGCATAATATTAATCCGAAGCCATAGAAATGTATTAGTAAGCCATAAAAAGCTCCACCCTAGGTCCATAGATTTCTTGGCCCCGCAGACCGATACGGCTAACGCCGATCCCAGCAGCTGCTTTACTAAGCTCAAAATCATAGATAATTATTCTGGTCCCAGCGATAAATTGAGGCCGGTTCTCACTGTGGGAAACATCCCAAGCTGATAGATATCAATATCATAGCCCTGCCATAACTGATTAAATATTAGTTACCAGAGTTAAAGGCCAATAACCGAAAGCACTGCTTTGGCAACCGCAACCTAATCTGGAAAAATTTTTTCTACTAGTCCGCAGGTGACAAGGCAGACTAGGCATATTGACTAATTGCTGGCATTTAGTCGTCACACTAAAAGTTCAATTGCTCCTTAACCGGTCTTCAGCATGAGTGGCAACTCCGACCCACCACAGGAAGTTGTCGACCTCACGGATCTTGAGGACAGGCCCCTCAATCCATTGCGTGTTCCATCACCTTCAACCGAAATCCGCCGCAAGCGAAGGCGGGACTCGGACACTCGCCGATCGATGATCCGCCCTCCTTGGGCCTACCCTGGTCCAAGAAGACGTCGAAATCAGTCTTCTCGGTCTGGAATGCAGTCAGAAGAGCGTTCGAGCTCGGCGTCGTCGGCAACTTCGAGAAACTCGTCGTTTTCTCACACTTCTACTGAACCTTCTTTCCTGAACAGCACATCTACCCGGGCTTCTCGCAGCTATTCGAACTCGAGTTCGGACGATATTGAGATTTTGGACGTCCAACCCAGTGTTCCTTTGGGTCAGTTGGGATCAGACGATGATTTCAGTGTGATGGAAGACGATATCGAAGAATCCGCCCATTCAGACGATCCTGTCATGCTGTCCGACTCGGTTACGAGATCACGACCACGACGGAGCTCGGACGATGGCGAGATCGACATTGTCGATGAGCATCGGCTTACACCGCAGGAACGGTTGAGGCTGATCCAGGAGAAACACGCCCGAGGTGAGCATGTCGAAGTCCAAAACTCGAGCCAGCCTCAGGGTGGTGCGAACTCATCGAGTGCGAACCGTCGACCGCTATCTCTGCACGAGAGACGGATGCGAAACCTTATGAGCATGGTTACGGACCGTCGTATGCTTGATCAGACGGGTAGATACCGATTTCCAATCCGATACTATGGTGCTCCACCGGCGTTTTTGGACCTAGATAATGGCGATGATGATGGCGACTTCGAGTACGAGCCGACATATAATGAAGATGAATACAATCCAGAGCACGATCGGTCTCGGTCAGGCCGTTCGGGCCGCCGAAATAGGGGTCAGCGTGGAACCAACCCGATCCCCGTCTGGCAGTTCAGCGAGGAGGCGATCATGCGAAGGACAATGGAAAATAGCATGCGCGAGACGTACCGAAGGCAGAATCTCGACAAGATCAAGACGCCGCCGCTTCCAACGACAACCCGACCGGGGTTTGTGCACTCTCTGCAGTCTCTGGGAGACAATGAGACGGTTGTTTGTATAAGTTGCGGTACGGAACTCGGAAAACCGCGGCCAGATCTGACCACTGCTGCCTCGGATCGCAGTAAGCAAGTGTTTGTGCGCGGGTGCAGCCACGTTTATTGTGGAGAATGCACGTTCTCGTTCAAGGACCGTTCGAGAAAGGACCGTAACTGTCCCGTTGCTGAGTGCCGCACGCTGGTGTCAAGTCAGAAGCGAAACAAATTCACTCAGGTCTTTATTTAATAACTAATATTGCATGTTTTGATCAGCAGACGTAGAGGCCACCGAAGGTCTCTAGTGTACATAGAATGGTATGACAGTGGGAGATCAAATCGATTAGACAGTTATTCTCACAGCCCAATATGCGATTACCTTCGTTCCGGCCCAAATTAGGACGATTGCCAACCTGTTTCTCGCATTTGATTGATTGCTGTTGAGACTTACAAATTATTGCTTTTGGGATCGAGTGGTTACGACTTTTCAGACTGCGTATTTGTCATGAGCATCAACTCTAGTTGCATAGCCAATGCGGACTTTCTTTACCGCGTGTGGTAGCATGTGTGCATTCAGGCTTTAAATACAATCTCAGCTATCATCGGAAATGTTTTTATACCTAGACTTAAATTTGAAATACTCCACAAAAAAACAGCAAGTACATATAAGGTGAACGTGACATTCAGCTGAATATGGTTCGCTCTCTTCTCGAATTATACTTCGTTATGTGACTCAACTTTTTCTGAAATAATTATTCAGCTGTGTAAAGGCGTATGACAATAAGGGTGGGCCAACTTTATTCCGATCTAACAAAATGTCAGGAAATGTCCGGAATTTATTGAGAAACTGTAGATCCTGCTAAAAAGCTAGAATCCAATTAATCCGGGCTTCTAAGCAGCCAAGCTCGATCTGTATCGAAGTAGAGTTCATTCGTGAGCACTCTGGGGGTCGGGAACTCGACGCACCAACACGCATCTTGACAACTCAATTGGCCAGCAAGTGAGACAAAAACATCTCATAAACCAGCGCTGGCTTCGTAAAAAAATATTTCTATTAATTAGTGCCATTTCGTAAGAAATGGGCTGTATTTCCGGCGAAATTGGACAGATCACGGGACGATAACGGCTGGCTTAGTCAACTTTGTTTACATCCTAATAATTGCATATTTACCCAACGCGAACCGATTAGACATTATTTTTTTGGTGAAATTTCGCGGGCACAGAACAAGACGCGGCGAATTGATTGCATTTATTTCATTCGCCCGGCATGAGCTCACTAGAGTCTAACTTCAGTGTGTTCATCCGCAATCGCGGTGCCCTGGACCCAGCGAAATGGATGGCCAACCGTACGGAAATCGTGCGCGTGCAAGCATCTCCCCCAAAACGGTATATATTTGACCACGTTTTCGATCATATGTGTACACAGCAGGACGTATTCGAACAATGCGCCGAGCCACTGGTCGAGGAATTTCTGCATGGGTATAATACGACCATTTTTGCGTATGGCCAAACTGGAACGGGGAAAACATACACAATGACGGGAGATTGCTCGGAACCCGTATCATCTCTACGTGAGCATTCGTCCATGTCGATATCTCGCACGTCGGGACTCGAGACGAGCTTCGATTTCGGCACGCAGGCGTGTCTAAGTCAGAATGCCGGCCTTGTTCCCCGGGTTTTAGCATCGATATTTAGCCGGTTAGGTCGACAGGACTCTCAGGACTGGATCCTCGAGATGAGTTTTGTCGAATTGTACAACGAGGAGTTGCGTGATCTATTTGATTACAGTAATTATCGCGGTGCAGAGGTAATTAACAGGAAACCAGAAAGAGCGGGAAGAGTGAATAGCAGCTCACAGAACTCGAATAGTAGTGGAAGTCTTAACAGCAATAATAACGGGATCAGTTCGACCATGAATGGAAATAACAAAATGAATAGTGTGAGCACAGCTCTTCCGAACCGGCCAAGGAAGTTTTTGAAAGTGGTTGAGAACAAGACAACAAGATCCGTAGACGTCCAAGGAGCCACGACTTTAGTGGTGGATTCACTAGAATATGCTTTGGAGAATGTACGAAGAGCGTTGACTCAACGTGAAACTGCATCGACATCTTTAAACACAGACTCGAGTCGAAGCCACACCATTCTTACATTAGTGCTGGTGAACAAACAACAGCCTCAAAGCAACGTTGCGATCCGATCGAAGTTGAATCTTGTAGATTTGGCCGGTAGCGAGAACGTGCTCAAATCCGGTGCTATGAACAAGCGTGCGAAGGAAGCAGGCGAGATCAATAAAAGTTTGTTGGCTCTAGGACGAGTAATTGAGAAACTTGTAGCAGCCGAAGATCGTCATAATAGCAGCAGCAACTCCACGCGCAACAATGCTAATCCGAAGACTGCTACTACAACGGCAAGTAGCAGTTCGACGGCACCTCCCTTATCTTCTTCAGCGTCTCGATCCGGAAGACCGTATATATCATATCGAGATTCAAGGTTAACGCATATTCTCCAGGACTCCCTTGGTGGATCAACCAAAACGGTGATGATTGCCACTGTCGATCTGGGGTCTCCACACTCAGACGATTCGCGCAACACACTCGAATATGCATCAAAGGCGAAATCTATTAAGAATCAGGTGCAAACAGAAATGGACCTGCTCGATTTACCTACTGCTTTAGGTGGGTATCAGCAGAAGTTCATTGAATTCCAAAAAGCCTTTGCCATACAGCAGAACCGCGAAGGTGTGCATATCTCAAAGCAACAATACGATAAGCTTAGAAAAGACAGGCAAACGGCAGAACGACTTGAGATCCAAACTAAAAGCCAAATGGCGGAGATTGAGGATTTAAAACGAACTGTTTCCGAGAAAAATCATCTTTTAGACGAGCGTGCATTCTATGCTACTGACCAGTGTAATACGTTGGCTCAGCAGGCACGACTTATCGAGCAGCTGGAAGCTAAACTAGGATCGTTACAGGAACAAAGAGAGCAGTCTCGTGTGCAGACCCGTAACTCGGAGGAAGTTGCTACCATTGTTGGCTCACTTGAAAGCCAAATCAAAACATACGTCACAAAGGTCGAATATTTTCATGCTGCAATGTCAACAAAGTTCACAGAACTTCCGCAGGAAATTCACGAGGTTACAGAATCTCTTGCCCAAAATGCTGCAACAACAGGTCTTCTTAATGAATATCTGCCTCAGCTACTAGATATCTCGGAGTCTCAAACCAAGGAAGTTTTTGAGAAACTGGCATCCATAGTTGAAAATCACATTCAGCGAAGTTGGGCGAATCAGTTACAGAAAATGCGGGCTGAGTTCGAATCAAATATTGTTAGTCCAACACGAGAACACATTGCCGAAATCACTACACTCGCTGGCCGTGCGAGCCAGGCAATATCGCGTGCCATAAATGAGGTGAACATAAGGGCAGACCGTGACAGACAAGTCGAAAGTATTGGGACCATTCTGCAGCAACAGAATACTGATGCTCAAGTTCTTTTGACGCAGCTGACAGAGATGCAGTCTGAACGGGAAAAACTATTATCTGACTTTTTGGGTGCACAAACTGCCTCAGTAGCGGGAACACCCAAAATACTGAGTAATCTGCATGCTGTTGCGAACGATCTTAATTCTACCAGTGATATGACTGCGAAGACCCACTCTCAACTAGTGAATATCAAGTCCGAAAATACGACTCTTGACAACAATGAACACATGTTGGACATGCACTCCATTGACAAAGAATTTGAAATGCACTTCTCAATGATAAGATCTGGTCTCAAAGAACATATGGATAAAATCACATCCGAATACAATGATAGGAATGTACAGCCAAGGTATTTGGCTGTTAAAGCTGCCGCTGATAAGTTAGAGTCAATCGAGAAATTATTTACGGAAGCGAAAACAGAGACCAAGCGGCCTGCAGCGAGTGCTCGACATTTTCAAAAGAATACCCTGAATCTTCTAGCCGATTTGAAAGAGTTCAATAGACTTGCAGAGCAAGAAATCCTGCAGCCACTAGGTGATCAGTTTGGTTCAGCCCTGTCATCATCATCTGGTACATCAATTGGATCCGCTAGTTCAACCAACAATCTTAATCAACCGAACCATGCTGGTTCTCATACGGCAAGTCCTACAAGGAGTCCGCTGCGGAGCCCAGCTAAAGGCCGATCTAGCCCTATAAGAAATGGGTTGCAAAGCCCCAGACGTCGTCAGGCCAATCCGAGATTTGGTGGCCAGTCAGTCTTGTCGAGCCCTCGGAAACTGTTTCCGGATGCTAATTTGCAATTTCCCCAACATCTCAGAAACTCATTATCTCAACAGTTTGGTTCGGATCAACGAGTAACAAACCAGTTCGTTTCAGATATGCGGAATCCTTCTGTATCTTCTGGTACCAAATCTTCCATACCTAATTCTGCCAGAAGTACAGTGGGTGTCCTAGCGCGGCGATCAAACTCTGTGCAGGTGCCACTGCAGTCAAAGAATTCGAGCATACCGCAGCCCATCTCAGTTACCTCGTGCAGTAATACTAAGAGACCAGCGGTAGATTCTTCTCCGCGTTTAGGCTCGCCTGCCAAGGCGCAAAAGTTTGGATCATTTTCGAGTAATCGAGGAGTTCCACCGCATAAGCGACCAAAGACTAATCAAACTGAGTTCTGATGACATTTTTGGTTCTTTACTATTTATCTATTAAGTTATTTATTTATTAAGACATGTTCACCATGATCAATGCCGGTGTGTTCGACAAACCTTCAGCGTCTAAAAAGGTGTTAGCAAATCAGATCAAAATATTCAATTTCTCCTCAAAATTGATAGGAACAGGTCTGTGAATTTGAATTTGTCTCATCACGGAAGTTACTTACCGTTTGTGCTTGTCCTCCGACTCTTTTATATGCTACAGGCGAAAGGCATACTACAACTTGAAATCTCTTGTATGGGTGAAAAAAATTACCTTCAATCTTTGAGGTTTACGCATCTGAGAAGATTATGCACTCCGCCATACGGATAGGGTGGTGGGTCAGACTGCTATGCTTATGTGTGGGGACCCCGAACTCCCAAGGTTTACGCTGTAAGAGGTTACGCGACCGTTGGTCATTTATTTTTTACAATCTCGCCGAGTGCGTGGTATCGGGCGATGCATAAGTCACTAATCGTGCGCAGTCCAGGCCGCATCTATGTAATAATATATAACACTTAGAGATTCTACCTGCACATACATACAGTGCGATATACGGATATGGTTGCAGCTTAGATTGCTGATTGGCGATATCGATTTCACTTCGGCATACGGTCTCACTGAGCTGAGTGATATCATTCGTGTAATGAAAGGATGATGTGGTAGTGGTAATGATATGTGAAGTTATTGTATTAGGGGAATGATTCGGCACAGCATAATCAGATGCATATGTTGTATATACAGTAAACCGCAATGCCTGAAGACAAATAATATAATGAGATGTACTTACGAGGTATGATTGTAGAAGAACGTTATGTGCAAACATAGGTATAGCGAAGCAAAACACCAAAGTTGGGGTGTTGGGGCTGACTATCGTATTGTAATTGTTACCTGGACAAAATAAAACCGTTGAGTACTGTGAGGACGTAACCCAGACTCTCGTATCGTGAGATTGCTGGGAAGGTAATAAAATTTTCATCATAATCAGACATTAGCAAATTTTCAATAGAATAAATAAATCGCGCATGTGTTATCTTAGATGGCGAATGAAAAAAATTTCAAACCACCTGCGGAGAAACGTTCTTATCGATAGAAGAGCCGCATACACATATGACGTGATTGGGATAACACGGGGTCGAATAATTCGCAGTAGCGTAGCGGATTTACACCCTGTTCCGCGGCAACCACCTAGACTCTACCCTGCTGCAATGCATAACCCTACCGGTGATGCTCGAAATTTCACTCTGAAAGCGACCGTGGGGAAAATTAGAGATCGAATGTAAGTTGCAGATCCGTTGCGAATGCTGTTGAAATACCACAGCTCTTTTAAATGGAGTTCAAATTAAAATGAGCAATCTAATCGGCGATTTGACGAGGTTTTCTAATATAACGAGGTAGATCGCATGTGAGAGTCATAATGTCTTTTTTGCAGTTTTTCTTTCCTAATTGCGTTAGCACACGTGACCTGACATCATTTTGGGAAACTGTCGCTGGGCGTTCAATATGCATGCTTAAGACGTGCAATGATGTGATTGATTGTTGTAATTATATTCACCCCATTGACTACTCCGTCATTTGTCGTTTTGTGCCGCTCATCCTAGAAAAGATCAAATAAATTTCGCGGATCTATAAGCTGGCCCTGCCGTCCCTATTATTTTTCATTTCATTCAACCAGTGTCACTTTCAGAAATAATAGATCAATGTCGGCAAACGACGACATGGAGAGTCGCCAATACTACGAGGTAAAGCCTCAATACGAATCAGAATATAGCCCGGACGAGTACTCGAAACAATTAGGCTCGGGGCAGGTTCCCAGCTATGAGGACAACGTCGAATGGAACTACGCCCAGCCGTTGCCGAGCATCATTGATCCGGTCAAATGGTACTTCAAACCCTTCAAGCAGCGATCGAAGGACTATGTCATCTCGCTCTTCCCGTTCTTCCAGTGGATCTACCGCTACAACCTGCGATGGCTCTATGGAGACCTTGTTGCCGGCCTCACCGTCGGCATTGTGGTTGTTCCCCAAGGTATGTCCTATGCGAAGGTAGCTGGTCTTCCCGTGCAGTATGGACTGTACTCTAGTTTCATTGGCGTCATGTTGTACTGTTTCTTTGCAACATCTAAGGATGTGAGTATCGGTCCTGTCGCCGTCATGTC
Organism: Starmerella cellae; assembly: GCA_030579775.1. NCBI lineage: Eukaryota > Fungi > Ascomycota > Dipodascomycetes > Dipodascales > Trichomonascaceae > Starmerella > Starmerella cellae. The sequence continues at coordinate 119,432 of JAKTRQ010000019.1, forward strand.
TTCGGAAACCTACAAGATTACACACGAAGTCCTCCACAAAGTCCCGGGACTTTCGGAAAAGGATCTCCCCATGATTGCAGGTGTGCTGTCTCTGCTCTGTGGCGGTATCTGTATGGGCCTCGGTGTGCTCCGTCTCGGCTTTTTGCTCGAGTACATCCCGATGCCGGCCGTTCTCGGCTTTATGACCGGTTCTGCCTTCACCATTGCGGTAGGTCAAGTCCCGTCGCTTATGGGTATTAACCATCTCTTTGACACGCGTACAGCATCTTACGAGGTCGTGATCAACACTCTCAAGCATTTGGGCAGCTCTAATGTGAACGCTGCCTTCGGACTTGTTTGCTTGTTCATGCTCTACCTTATGAAGTTCGGCTGTGGCTACCTCGAGAAGCGGGACAAGAAGCGGAAGTGGCTTTGGTTCTACTTGAACACCATGCGATCCGCGCTCGTCATCATTTTCTCGACGCTGATCAGCTGGGGCTGCTACCGTATCTACGGCAAAACAGACATTTCTATGATTAAGACGGTCCCTCGAGGCCTGGAAGACGTTGGCCTTCATCCTGTTGACCCCGAAGTCGCCAGTGCCCTTGGATCCGAACTGCCGATTGCGACGGTCGTGCTTGTGCTGGAACACATCGCCATTGCCAAGTCATTCGGCAGAATCAACGAGTATCGCGTTAACCCGAATCAGGAGCTGATTGCCATTGGTATTTCGAACTTGATTGGCCATTTCTTCTGTGCATACCCGAACACGGGTTCCTTCAGTCGTACGGCGTTGAAGAACAAGTGTGGTGTGAGAACTCCGCTGGCCGGAATCTTCACAGGCGTTTGTGTCTTGGTGGCCATCTATGCGCTGACGGACGCTTTCTACTACATTTCGAACGCCGCGTTGGCTGCGATCATCATCAACGCCGTCGGTGATCTTATTGCAAGCTACAAATCGACGTGGAAGTTCTTCCTTGTGTCTCCTATCGAGTGTCTGATCTTCATTGTCGATGTGTTTTTGTGTGTCTTCGTCACACTTGAGGCTGGTATCTACTTCAGTGTTGCTGCGTCGTTAGTATTCCTGTTGTTGAAACAGACTTTCCCGTTGGGTGAGTTCCTGGGCAAAGTCGAGTTCACACGCCACGTTTCTGACCACGAGGTTGAGGACGATACGTACAACACTGGCTCTTCCGACTCAGCCAGTACCTGGTCTGGTCAGCTCAAGCGCCCTCAGAAGCCGGTGGCTGCGCTTACGCGTAAGGCTGTCACAAAGGGTAAGAAGATTACAAACTTCTTCTCTCGCCATGAGAAGTCATCAGAACAAGTTGAGATCAAAGATGCGAGCCCCCTTGAAGGACCCGAAAAGATCCAGGCAAGCAACAATGGACTTGGTGATGAGTCGGGATCGTCCGAGTACAAGCCGTCCTCTAAACGGCCTTACAAGAATGAGACTGGCAATGACAATGTACACAGCATTCACTCCAGTGACGAAAGTAGTTTCGACAACGAAGATAACCAGAACGGTGGAGAAATTGAAGAACTCGACGATGTGCTTGCTCCCAGAGGTTCTGCTGAGCCGAACCATCAGTACACGAAACCGGTTGTGCAGAGTTCTGGCGTACCCACGACAAAGTGGTGGCCGTTGAACCACAACAACATCCACCCTGGTATTCGCGTTGTACCTCCTCCACCCGGAATTCTGGTGTACCGCTTCCGAGAATCGCTCACATACCAGAATGCCTCCTGGCAGTCGGACCGTATTGTGGAATACGTCCGTGAAAACACTCGTCGTAACGTTGATCTAGCATTTTACAAGAACCAGAAGCTTGGAGATCGCCCGTGGAATGAGCCTGGTCCTCGTAAATACAAGCCCCCTACGGAAGAAGACCACCGCCCGATTTTGCGAGCAATCATATTCGATATGTCGTGCTCACCACACGTCGATCTGACTGGTGCACAGGTTCTATGGGACTGCCACCAGGAAGTGACGAAGTACGCATGCGTGCCTGTTGAGTTCCACTTCGCTGGCATACTTTCGCCTTGGGCTCGACGAGCCCTCGTCAACAGTGGCTTCGGTAGCCAGAAGAACAAGCTTCCACCACACACGCAGCGTCTTGTAGAAATCGGAAAGGTCGATGATCCTGAGGCGCAATTAGCCAATGGTCACCATGCCGACTATGCACCGGTCGTGGATACCGAAAATTGCTACTTCCATTTTGATATCCCTGATCTGTCTTATCGGTGAAGGGTGACTGGCACCTGCCAACCCTATTAATATGTAATTTAATTATTCTTATCTCTGATGCTTATCATGACATGGAGCCGCTGTACGTTAAAGATACATAAAACATTAAGAAGTGCCTCCTTTACCAAATCAAAACGAGAGAGACTAATTCCATATCCTGTTTGTGCAGCGGACAAAATATTTGTCGACCGACAGGATTTCAGAAAAAAAATGTTATAACTCAGATAATTGAACAATCCAATAATAATCACTTTGAAATTAAAATCCCCACACATGTCGAGTAAGTACAATCTTAATAGATAAAATCATGAGGACAACGCTGGCGAAAAAAACGATTTTAACAAAACAGTAATAAATAAACATCAATAAATAAGTTTCATAATAAATATAGTTGTGCAATCGTTTTTGTGTCGCATCTTCATTGACGGAGCAAATGTTTCCGCGGCTTTGGTTTCGGCAATTCGCACATGCCTTGGCCTGGGGCCCGCCCCATCATCATCTTTCGCATGTGAGCAAGCCGGGCGGCCTCCGTCTTACTCATTGCGGTTTCTGAAGGGCTCAAACCTGGCTGGCCCTCTGAAGATGACGCCGGTTGTTTAGGCTGCAACCGAAGATCGGCTTCGAGTTCATGTGCGCCATCACAGAGCTTGTACCCCCGTGATTGGGGATCGGTCCTAAATCTAATTGGGGCACTGCAACTAGAGCATCTGAACTCAAATTCGATTATTGGGATACCGAGATACTTCTCCTTTGTGACCGACTTGCGCGCATTGAATTTCGTGCTCTTGTATATGTAGCTTTCACAGTGATCGCACTGCATGGAGAACGGAACCATTAATCTCACAGATACACGTTTCGGTCCCATTTTGACATTAAATAAGTTATGTGCTGTCACTTATCCACAATTGTTGGGTTTATTTAATGGTACTGGACAGCGTCAATGTACTGTGTATAAGAGACAGCTTGATCTCTTCTTATAGTACTCTCATGTATGTGGAGGAGATCCGTATGCGATCTTTCTACTCACCAGTTTCTTTGTCAGCGGCTAATCTTGCCTGATTGTGGATTTTTTTCTGTGTGGCCCAGATTTTAGGCCCTTTAATCTAAACAAAAACACATGCATTGCGTTCCCTGTAGCCATACCCAGTTACCCATCTCTCCATATTTTACGTAGTAATCGATCCATACGCAAGCGGTGCTGGGCGGTACCACAGCTTGGGCGGGCATGTCTGTACTCATAAATAAGTAAATCGCCCTAGCCCTGTAGAAGCTGCAACGCCGAAGGCCAGAACTGTGTTTTTCTCTAAGAATATCCGGTTTAAGCTGTTGGAAATTTTTCGTTTTTTCCGTTTAGACGCTTCGTCCTAGCGGTCTCGCTGCCCGCTATCTTCTAACCACTCTACGGCTTTTGTCTTGCCGCTTATTTGCCTGATTCGTGGTTGCTATTTTTTTTAACTCATCAAGATTTCGGAATTCTAGTGGAAAGGCAAAGCAGCGAATGCGCATAAAGAGAGTCCGAACTTTAGCAGGACCTAGAAATGTGCTTGACTTGAGTGACTACGAGTTTGATTCCGGAATTGCAGGCATTTGCGAGCGGATCTTCATTGCCTTCAAAAATGCGGGTATCCGGTTTCTACAATTCGCCCACTTCGTATCCACAAGTTTCTTAGGTCTGCACTACGTCTACATCATTACTTGGGCCCTCGTGCTGTCGTGGATTCTATATCCCGAACACAATATGTCATACACAGATGCTCTGTTCCAAGCGGTGAGCGCTGTAACACTGACAGGACTTAACACAGTCAACATAAACGAGCTCAAGTTATACCAGCAACTATTTATTTTCATCGTGCCCGTATTCGTGCATCCGCTCACGGTTTCGTCATTCATGGTATTTTACCGGCTGTATATGTACAAACGCCGGTTTGATGATATCGAAGTGACATCCAAAAACCAATCAAAACTGCGTCGTGCAGCAACCATTTCACAGTACGAATCGCAGAATCCGAGAGGAAGCTCGTCCACACGGCCACCAGAGATCAATCTCCAGCTTATGGACCGGCACCACACTCCGGAGAAACCCGTGAGTCCCCACGATCTGTCATATAACTTGCCCAGCAAGCGACACAGTTTCAAGCCAGGCATTGAGGAGAAGCCAGTTTCGCAGTCAGACTCGTCGGATCCCCATGAACAACACCAGGACAGTCATGGACCGTTCAAAGATACACAGAGCAAGGAAAGCCATAGCAGCTCTAGTAATGGTGGAACATCTTCTAGCGAATCACCCGAAGAAATTCATGATGACACCGCGAAAAATACCCAGGAAAATGAGGAAGAGGAGCCGAACAAAATCCGATTCGGTGCACTTCCACGGCCGCCATCTCGAGATCGCCATGACCACTATAATCCCAGTGAGATGTACCGATCGCTGAACATGATGCGAAACCAAGTCCCTGATGATGGCATGGACGAAGATGATGGACCAGCCTTGGTGATCAAAAGTCCTCGTGATATTGAAGCTGACGAAAGGCGAGGAATTCACAGTGCTGTTGCTAATCCAAGCACAGCTAGACGGGATAGTTCGAACAACGTCAACAACAGTAATAATAATAATGACAGCTTCGACTATTCTAACGGCAGTAATTACGACGGCACAAATCATCGTCGATTCTCGGCTTATAGCGATCAGGGATTGCGTCCACAACGTACATTGACTCGAAGTGACACCATGATGTCCCAGGCATCCAATCGAAATCCTCGAGAAATGCGAGCAAACTATTTGTCGTGGACGCCCACTGTTGGACATAACTCTGCATTCATTGGACTGACAAAAGAGCAGAAAGAAGAGTTGGGTGGTGTTGAGTACCGTGCATTAAAGATGCTGCGTTGGATCACCGTTGCCTACTTTCTCGCATTTCTATGTCTTGGTTGGCTGTTCTTGATTCCTTGGGTATACAAGCAGCAGGGCTACGCAGAACAAATCCGTTCAAACGGTGTTTCGCCCGTGCTTTTTGCCATGACCACCACACTTTCAGCATTCAATAACAACGGTTATGCCGCATTGCCTTCATCTATGGGAATTTTCTGGCACAGTGCATACGTTCCTGTCATCTTGTCCTTTATTATTATGGGCGGAAATGTGGCTATCCCCATTTTCATGCGATATGCAGTGTGGATCGTCTTCAAGATCAGTCCAAAGTTTGGTCAGACTCGAGAAACGCTCGGCTTCTTGCTGGACCACCCTCGACGATGTTTCATGCTTCTGTTCCCCGCCGTCACTACACTCTGGCTGCTTTTGACACTCGTGGTGTTCATGATTGTTGAGGTCGCACTCTTCATGATTCTAAACAGCGGCACACATTCGCCTCAGCCGGATATGTCGGCTGGTCCTCGGTTACTTTCGGCATACTTCCAGTCGATTGTCGTGCGAACTGTGGGTTTCACTATGATCGATGTTGGATCGCAACATCCTGGTATGCTGGTGTTGAACACAGTGATGATGTATATTGCTATCTACCCCGTGGCCATGTCTATTCGTAAATCAAACGTATACGAAGAGCAGACCATTGGGCGTTATTACCGCGCACCCACCTCACACGGGTCTACATCGTCCGGTAGCATACGGTCTTCCGTGTCAAGCAATGCAATTGACTCGGACTCGGACGATGATGAGCATCATAACCATCAACATGGTGAACACACTGACCATGACGACAGTAGTCATGATAACAGCAACTCGGATAGTAGGGACTCCTTTTCTGATCCAGATGGAAGCCACAGCAGAGGACGACGTGCATTCATCCGGAAATTGAGCAATCTCAGCAGCATGTCGAGACCCAAGCCGAAGAGACGGTCGAGCAGCAATCGCAGCAACCGGTCTCGACGGAACTCATATAATGATGAGGATGATGAGCACCAGCCGTTCCAGCACTATACCGGTGATGAGGCGACGGATGATGATGAGGACGATGACAAGCCCTCGACACTAATCGACCACATGCGCCGACAATTGTCAATGGACATTTGGTCGCTTGTGCTGGGTCTCATGCTTATCGCCATTATTGAGGGTGGACAGATTTCGCGAGGCGAGTTCACACTTTTCGAAGTCATCTACGAAGTCGTGTCTGCCCACGGAACAGTCGGTCTGTCAACTGGATTTGGTGACACCTCTCTTGCGCTTTCCGGTGGTTTCAGCAACCTCGGAAAGCTCGTCATGATGGCCATCATGATTCGAGGACGCCACCGTGCGATGCCGTACAACGTCGACCGTGCCGTCATTCTCAAAGGCTCTGACATTATCCGTCGTGATCGCGAACAAGAGAATCGTGTCCGAGATGCTCGCCAGTACGTCTACAGAGAGCCATCGCAATCCGGAGAGAACTGGCTCCCCCGGGTCGGCACTGCAGCCTCTCGACTGGCTAGTTTCGGCACACTTCGTCGTCGCCCCAGTCAAGCGGACAACCAATCCCGCGACGATGTTTAGATTTAACTGAATTCCAGACACTCACACCGTTCTTTCCTCGGCGAATACGGATTAATTAAAATTTCACACCATGCAAAAGGACACACACACATAAACATTGTCCGATTATTTATTTATTACAGCTTCCTACACCTTCTCTTGCATTACTAACTAATTCAAGAATTCAGCAAATTTATTTGATTTTAAGAGATAATATGTGGCAAAAACTACGACTAAATTTTTTTTAGTGTTTTGATCCCTAAAACGCCGTGCGTATTTTTGCTTGTGATGGCGATTTTTTTGGGAAAGACGGGACTCTGTTAGGCATAATTTATTTCTGGGCGGGATTAATAAGGCATAAATTTTAAGCCGGAATGCCCAATCGGGACCAGCACATTATCCTGGAACAACCCTCTGCCCCGGAGATGCCTGATTTTGGCACGTGGAACCGCCGACGGTTTCACTTTAGGCTGGACCCCCTGACTAATAGCGGTGTTGCTGAGGACCTTGCAGCCGGGCTTGCTTGGCAGGAGGGGCGAAGGGTGGACCCTGGTTGTCTCTCGGAATAAAAAGGATTAATAAGGGCTCAGTCAGAAAATGTTGATACCCCAGAAAAAATAACGACCCACGCCCTAGTGCTTGCTTAATACGCCTACTTCTCCTCCTTTCGCCCACACCCTCACATACCAGCAGCATCCTTACGCTATAGATACATCAGAGAGAAAGTTGCCCACCGTTCTTTCCCAGGACTCCGAAACTCGTAGCGTAAGATATTGGTGGGAAGCTTTAGCGTGCTACCGTTTTCAGTTGAGAAGCCTCGTCTTTCCTAGTGGTATTCTGCTCTTGGCATCATTGATTTGCCTTTGTACAAGCCAGTTGTTCAGTCGGATTAGAATAAACGTGATCTGATTTACCTGGTTTTTTAATCGCGCACAAATCAACAGTCAAGCGTCGGGTCAGACCTTCTTCCACCCCTCCTCTTGCATCGGAAGCTACGCTTCGCATTTCGGTTGTTTCACCGCTAGTGCTGAGTTTTTCCTAGGTCCCACCTCCATTCGTCGTTTTTAACGACTTTTGGCTCTTTCTGTTTATTTGATTTCTTTTTCTGCTTGTCTGCGTGTCTACGAGAGAAAAAAGTCAATACCACTTAAAGTAACGAACAGAAAAAATTGATCGTATACGAATTCAGGACATTGACTTTTATCGTCGATTGGTTGTTGTCATTGACTGTGTGTGACTGATTTCGTTGACTAATTTCGTTTGTTTGTTGTCTGTCTTGTTTTTTTGGCTATAAAGTATGAATCATCCCAACATTGACGGCACCCGGACTTCTGTGCCCGAGTCGAAGATGCGCAACATGAGTCTGAAACCCGACTCGTTGCAGCTGCCTTCGCGGGGCACAGCGGCCAGCCAAAGTATGGGCATGCCTTCGCCGTTCTCAGAAGGCAATTTCAACTTCCCGCCGCGGCCGAGCCGGCAAAACTCGCGGTCACACGTGCCGCTGCGCCTGAAAACGACGCCTGAGGCCCTGAACGACAGCCAGGACTACTTGACGTCGAAACCGGTGAATTTGCGCCGACCTCCGCCCGGATCAATGAACGCCAATGGCGCTCAGCCCAGCCCGACGAGCCGTCGAGCCAGCAGCCAGGCCGTTTCACCCATGTCCGCTGCTGGTGGCAAGCCGATCGCCCCTTCTAATGGCAGCACAAACGCTCCATCCACGGCCCCACCTTTATCAGTGCCGAACGGGCCGTTTGCAGGCCCAAACGACAATGGCAGCAGCAGTAATGTCAGCACAGGCCCGAGCAGCGCGATGACTTCGCCGCGATCCAGCGCTGTAGGCCAAGCAGCCGACATGCAGGCGCGGATTCTGGCACTTCAGCGGTCGCGATCGAAACGCACGACGCCGCAGTCGTCGACCACGGCCATGTCGATGCCGCAGGGTGCCTCGGCCGTACGCAGGACGTCGTCGTCGAGCATGGCGAGCATGAACAGCATGGCTTCGCGCTCGGCGCGCACGTCGGTGTCGACTCTGGACTCAAATTTCTCGATGGACGATGACCCCGCAGCGACTTCGTGCTCGATTCTGAGCAGCAGCGGCAACGAGATGAACGAGGCGCTCGAGGACGGCTACTCATCGAGCCAAACCATGACTCCCACGGTGGCCACGGGCCTGTCAGCTGCGTTCACGACGGCCACGACTGCCAACAACGCCACGAGCTCGAAGAGCGCAAGCAACGGAAGCGTTGGCAGCACGAGTTCCGGGTCGAATCCGGGCTCCATGCCCGGTTCCGGTGCCGGATCGGGCTCGGCCGGCTCGTCTTTGGGCACGTTTTCCCCCATTTATTCCCCTTCATCCTCGTCGAGTGCGTTGAACAACCTCGGACAGCCGCAGCAGCACGCCCACATTCCGCATAATTCGAGTGCTACAACTCTGGACTCGCCCCATCCGCTGACTCTGCAGAAACAGCCGCTCGCAACCAACGGGTTCGACCCAAATACGGTCATCAGCCCCACCGCTGCCTCGGCAGCGGCGTCAGGCGGTGCCATTTCGCTGGGCCGAGCCCCGTCGTTCCGCTCGAAACAGCGGTCTTCGCTGAGTGCACGAAGAGGCCTCAAACTCGACTCCATGGGACCCACTTCCAACGATCACGGCCACCGTCCATCCGGACCGATCTTCCAGAGCGACGGCCACGCCCACCCGACACTGGGTGCGGCATTTCCCGGTGGGAACCGTCCGTCCAGCACGGCTTCTCCGCTTGCAGGGCCAACCCTCGCCGTTCCTAATAGCCATAACCACGGCATTCCCGCTCCGAAGGGCAACCGTGGTCTCTTCAGAGACTACCGGAAGTACCTGGATATCGAAACAGGTAGTCTCAAATTCAAAGGCAAGGCCTGTGTACATGCCAAGGGTATCGAGTTCTCGAGTGGCGAGAAGTTCGACATCAGCATGGATAAGCTGAAGTTCATTTCTGAGCTCGGTGCCGGAAACTACGGTACTGTACAAAAGGTGCTGCATACGCGCAACGGCGTATTCATGGCCGTGAAAGAGATCAGACTGGAACTGGACGAGGCGAGCCTCCAGCAAATCATCATGGAACTCGATGTCCTGCACCGCTGTGAAACGCGCAGCATCATCTCGTTCTATGGCGCCTTTTTCGTCGAGGGCTCCGTCTACATCTGCATGGAATACATGAACGGCGGCTCAATAAACAAGATTTACGAGGGCGGCGTTCCGGAGAAGTACCTGAAGTATATTGTGCGAGCCGTCGTCGCCGGTCTGAAGCAGCTGAAGGAAGAGTTCAACATCATCCATCGCGATGTCAAGCCGACGAACATTTTGTGCTCCACCGAGGGCACGGTCAAACTGTGTGACTTCGGTGTGAGCGGGAACTTAGTGGCCTCAATGGCCAGAACGAACGTCGGCTGCCAGGCCTACATGGCGCCGGAGCGGATCAAGGGCGACCGCTTCTCTGCCGGCCGAGACCCGAATCAGCCCTTGACATACACGGCCGAGAGCGATATTTGGTCTCTGGGCCTGTCGATCATCGAGATGGCGAACGGCAGCTATCCATACCCATCCGATCTGTACATGAGCATCTTTTCTCAACTTAATGCGATTGTGGAGGAACCATCGCCGGCGCTGGACCCCACGAAATACTCGCCCGAGGCGTGCGACTTTGTGAACAGACTGCTCTGCAAGCGTCCCGACCAGCGCCCGAAGTATGCGGACATTGTGAAACACCCGTGGCTGGCCACGAGTGAGGACGAGTGCACAGCAGAAGAGTTCGGAGCGTTTGTCAAGTCTCGACGAGTCGACGATACTCCCACAGAAGAGTTGGGTGAGGATACTAATGCCTCCGAGGTGCAAACTCTCGAAAACCAAGCAACCGTTACTCTACAAACCATGGCAGGTTGATGTATATAGGCAGTAAAAACAAAACGAAAAAGAAAATTTAAAAGCAACACTGCAAGAAAAAAAGGCAGATGTGCAAAATCTACGTTTGGTGAGTACGAGACTTCACCGACTGGGTCGAAGTTCAGCTGAAAGTCCCTCGTTAGCGACTAACAAGAAGACACTACTAAAGTAAATCTAATAATATTTATTCATTGCTAACTTCATTATTTTGAAATTGTATTTTACAGTATTTATTTGCCTAGAACCGAAAATATGCAATTGTGAAAATATTCGAAACTTAGATATTAACTGTTTACAGTTGCGCCGAATCTGGTGATTGCCATTTTGATCGACCACAGAGTCCTCCTAAGGATTATAGTTGTCCACGCTGTACTTAGAGTGGCGGCAATTGATTAAGGTATTAGCTTTATGAGCTGTACACTCTTACAGTTTTCGGTCGTTCCTTACAACAATGCATTGGAATTGGTAAGGGTTAGGATCTATGAACGATCCGTACCCTGAAACGGTAATTGTCTTATCGATAAAGAGGACTAGCCTACAATAATAGTCCTCGACACTTATATTTATTGAACTCGTTAAAGATGCTGTTTGTCCTCGCGAAATTCGATACGCGGGTCGGCAATCAGGTCGTGTGGACGTCTGAACCCATTGATAGTGCGAGTTTGCCGGGTATCGAGTTTAAAATGATCCCCAGCGGCCTGCATGATCGCACAAAGGAAACGGTATATTTTGTCAGCGGCAGCTGGCACGGCGTCGCTCGGTACGAAGCTCGCACGACGGGCAATGGGCGAGATCCAAGTGATACGATGATCTATGCTTTGGCCGCGTTGGCGCCCGTAGATGAGGACCTTCCCTGGGGCCAGGAAGCCTTATTGGCCATGGAACTTCGGCGGTTTATGGATCTGGGCGGCAGCGTCGAGCCGAACAGCAAGTCGCTTGACGTTCTTCCACTCACGCATATATCTCGCCTCGATCCACGAAGCCATCCTATACTTGCGGCCGCTTCGTTTCTCCGTGTTTACGGCCCTATGGTCTTCGAGGTCTGGAAGGCCGGTTTAGCCCGATCCCGTACGCTGCTGGCAGCAGTTCCGGGGCAATCTTTGCGTACAATGTGTCAGTTCACGTACATAGCTGCGCAAATCTCGTCGATTCCGTCCGATGTCGCTGATCTTGTCCCAACTAATAAGCCGCCCGTTCCATTACTATATAATATAGGTGTGAGCGATTTGCAGCGAGTTCAGTCTGCGGAATCGTTCTGGGCAACCACAACTGAAGGTTTGCTGCTCACACCGTCCAGAGATGCGTGCGATTGCTATGCGGATGCACAGGCCATGTACGATCTAACCTCGGGGACTCCGGGCCGGAAAGTAACACCAACATGGCGAGATCGGCACCGGTTTTCATTGCTACTCGATGCGCTCAATGTGCATGATGTACCGACATGTTCAGGAGTCATTGAAGCACTAGTGGATTCGACGGCGAATGGTCTTTTATGGTGGGCCTCAGCCGGTGAGTCGACGATGATAGACCGAGACGAAACTGCACCGTTGCTCGGGTCCTCGCAGACTCTGAACACGACACAAGTGCCGGGACCCGGTAATTCGAACTCGAATTCGTCAAGTGGGCTGGACACGTCGTCCGATGTTGTGGCGCTAATTGGCCAGTTCCAGCAGTATACCCGGCAGTTCATTCGCGTGTTTGCGAAGATCGCCTCCGATGACGACATCACGATTCGCGTGAGCATACAGGACATCGCTGCGATGGGCCTCGATCCCATCGCGAGTTCGGACCGCGATTTCATCAAAAAGTTTGCATTCACATGGTGGGACCGGCCCGTTGTGTTTGTCGGCACCTGGTGCTGCTAATTATTTATTCATATGTACATAGCATGCTTTATAGCGAAACGGGTGATTGAATGTTAAGATCAAGGTACCTATTTGGGTCGTACCTGTTGTTCAAACTGCGGAGGAATTGTATATCGCTCATAGTTCTACGGTCGTACATTTATAAATACTCTATCACCTTGAAAGTGTGAACATTATGGATCGAATCAAGACTCACAACTCTTTAATTATTCGTAATCTATATTCAAATTTTTCAAGGCTCAAGGTCGTTCTTTCATCGTAGTCTTTTATTGCGTTCAAACGGTGGAGTTTACGAATTGGTTGGGCTCAAGCTGATCGTTCCATTGTAACAGCTTGATCGATGTATACTCTTCTACATTCAAAAACGGAGCTATGATTTTTTAGAAATCAAGCTTGTCATTCCAAAATCGTAATCAAGCATATTGTATTACATTCAAAACGGTGGAGCTGTGAATTGATTATGACTCAAGCTGGACGTTTCATCGCAATTTCTTCTCCAATCGGCTTTTCAGCGCGTCAAAAAACCAAGAAATCAGGAGCAGCCGAGACCGATGATAGTTTATTGAGTGCGGCGTTCACATAATGCCAGACTCGTAACGATTCAGTGAAATCAATGATATCACATTGAAGGCGGCTGAACTTGCGAACTGTTTAGTTGTCACTCTGTTTAGTCGTCACTCTGCAAACTGGTTAGTTGTCATCCCAAAGTCATCCCAAAATCGTATAGATTTGCTGAGATTATGGATCGTATGTATACTTCTATTTACTACCAATAATTTTACATCTAAAGCTCTTCGTGCTTCGGCTCTTCGGCCTCAGTGGCAGCCTCAGTGGCAGCCTCAGCATCCTCAGAAGCATCCTCAGAAGCATCCTCAGCACCCTCGCTATCCACATCTCTCTTCTCCTTCGTCTCCGCCTCGGGGTCAGCCTCGGCCTTCTTGAAGTATCCCGCCACGGCCTGCTCGGCCTCGGCCAAGTACTTCTTGACCTCGGCGATGTCGGACAACCCCGACTCAACGTAGTCGAGCATCTTGTCGGCCGTGGCCTTGAGCTCGACCTCGCCCTCGCTGACGAGGCCGCGGATCTTGTAGGCGAGCGTCTCGAGCTCGTGCGAGAGGCCGATGTGTTCCTGGCGCGTCTTGTCGAGCTTGTCCATCGACCGCAGGTGCACGCGGATGTCCGACTGCTCGCGCGTGCCCAGGGGAGCCTGCTCCCAATCGGCCTGCACAGAGACGCGGCGCGTCTTCGGGAAGACGGAGCCCGTCGGCGTGGCCGCCGTGCCCGTCGGATTTGGCGGCGGGTTGACGATCTTGCTTGTCTGCTGGTTGTCCTGACCCGGAAGCGTCAAAACAAACTCGCCGCCATTACTGGGGATGTTGAAAATGGGCGCATTTGGCGGCACGTTGCTCGGCCGGTCCTTCTCCGACTCTGACACGGTGCTGTCCGTCACGGAGTCCGTCGTCGACGACTTCTCGGCCTTCACGGCGTCGCACACGGCCTCGACGTTGCGCAGTGTCACGATTCCGTTCGCGTTCAACAAGAACTTCGCCTGCAGCTCGGCGGGCTTCGTGCATGTGTAGGACGCGCCGGCCTCGTACAGGCTGTTGATGTTCTTCGTGAGATGGGGGAACTCCCAGGACGTCATCTTCTTCGTGTCCTCGAACAGTACGAGCTTCGTCACGTCCTTCGGCAGCACGAGGCTCGACATCTCCTTGAACGGGTTGCCCTTCGCAAACACTTGCGCCGTCTCGACCTGGCGGTCGTTGATCGTCGGGCTGTGCACCTCGAGCGTGTATGTCTTCGCCGTGCCCTCCGTGACGTTGAACTTGCGCTTCGACCGGAAGATGCCGGAGATGTTGATTGCGCGTGTGGCCGTGCCCTGGACGTTCGCCTCGTCGGCGTTCACGTTCTTCGACAGTTTCGCCTCGCCGACGGCGGCCGCAAGTTTCTCAAGAATGAACGGTGTGCGCGTAGCACCGCCAACAAGCAGCACAGAGTCGATCTCCTCGCCTTCGTGGCCCTTCAAGGCCTCATCCAACGGTTTCGTGACCAACCCGGTCTGGAACTCGGCGGCGGCCTCGAAGTCCGCACGCGTGATCTTCGTGCTCAGGTCCTTGTCGTTCGCAAGCGACTCGATGTAGACGTGGACCTCCGTGTTTGCACTCAGAACCTGCTTCGCTCGCTCCGCTTCACGCCACAACCGGTTCATCAACCGCGGTGTGCGCTGCAGACTCTCGGCTCCGTGCTTGTCGACGAATCGCTGCAAAATGAGCTCGCGCATCAGCGTCGTCAGGGCTCGGCCGCTCAGCTCGAGCGCGTATCCGTAGCCTTTCACGTCGACATTCACCGTGTTCGCCGTGTCGTTCGCGAGGCTGAGCCCCACCAACGTCGCCGAGGCGCCGGACGCACCGACGTCGTACACGACGACGTTGTGCACCTCGTCTGTGCTGAGTTTCGACGACACGGACGGCGAGTTCGCGTAGTTGATGGCCACGGCTGCACCGTCGCTGATGAGGGTCAGCAGTTCCAAGTTCGCCAAAGACACGGCATCCACCAACGCCTGGCGCTGCGCGGAGCCAAAATGCCCGGGGACGCTCAGCGCGATCTGCTTGAGACCGGCGTCCTTCGTGTGTAGACGCTCCTTCACCATATTTGCACCTCTTTTCACGACCTCGGCGATCTGCATCGCGGCAATTTCCTCAACGGGGATCGCCTGGCCACTCACGTTCACAGCAACCGTGTTGCGCTTCGTCGGCACGAGCTCGAGGCCGGGATTGACCTCGCTGAACAGGCCGACTCTTAGGTCGTCGAAGGCTAGGCCCAGCAGCTGTTTCGTGGCGTAGAGCGACTGGCCGGGGAACCGCGAGCTCAGCGACACGCCGGCGCTGCCGTAGATACGCTCGCTGTCCTCGGGCTTGATGACGAGCCCGCTCGCGTCCTTGCGCTGCGAGTCCGGCGTCAGCACGATCTCAAACGGGGCATTCGGGGCCACCAAACTCGCCTTCACGAAGTCCGTGCCGAGATCGATGCCCATCACCGCGGCAGTGGCCAGTACGGCCGAGCACAAATGCAGTAGAAAGATCCACTTCATTGCTGGGTAATTGTAATTGTGTATGTGCCACAAAGTTGGAAAGTCGGTGTTAATGCCAAGTGTTCGTGCCCTAAATGCCACCACTACTTTAACACCGCCATACATGCACATGCATATGAGTTCAGGAACAAGTTCATGTCCGCGAACATGGCCGGATCTCTAAAAATTACGGGAGATTCAGCACACCCAGCAGCGAAATTAAATTAAATACGGGATAGCGCTGAAATTAATTGGGTTCTCGAACGGCCGGCACTATATACATGGCCAAGTTTGGCGGTACACAGAAGCTTTGATCACTTATAGACAATTTAGGTCGCAATAATGAGAATTTTAATGAAATATCCAGGATTTTTACAATCTATGAAGACCTCTATAGAATTCAGCCGAAGGATCCCTAATCCCGGAGACATCGATGACTTGTGATAAGACTAATTAGGGTTGGCCGGTGACAGCCCGCTAGTAGAGAACAGCGTGTGCACGCTCTATGTGCACATAGTAGGTCGATTTGTCTAAACTTAAAAGGTCAATTCCGGTCGAACGCTGTTCTGCAGGTTGAGAGTTATCAATTGGCGGTCTCCCGATCATGGCGATGCATGCTCGTATGATCGCAGTGAGTAACACATACTGTTCAAGTAACTATGTAGCACCACGAAATGAGAAGACTAGACGCGCTAAAAAAATATAATCGACAACTGTAATGATCAGACTCTTTGTTTTCGCACAATTGACTGAATCCACTGCACTCGCTGAGGGATTTGTCATGGATACGCTCGTCTACATATGCACCCGAAAAAAAAAACTAACCCTTATAATGCGCTGGGGGGAAAAGGCCGTCTGCGTGCGTAATGGGGATGTGAATGCTAATCGCATGATCGCGCGCGCTGTAAATCTTTTCAAGCTACTTTTATCCGTCACGCGGCCGTTGCGAGCTCTGTATGCACGCTGGGGTTTTCCTGGCCGGGTTACCCCGATTACCCCGATCGATCTTGTTTACCCAGGGCCGAGAGCGTACAGGATTTTTTTCACTGCAAATCTGCACGCACTGGAGGGTCCCTCCGCCATTAGGCAGTCCGCAGGGCAGGGGCTGGGGCTAGGCGCTCTGATTTTTTTCACCCGGTTGTGAGTGCGAGGGTCCGTATATTTGACCCAGCAAATTTCCCTGCGATTTTTTCTTTCTCTCTCTCTCCAGCAATTGCGATCCGATCTTGCCGTGCAAATTACACAGCTAAGATGGCGACGCGCATTCCTGTGACTCCTGCTTTGCATGCGGACGACGCATTGACCACTTTGGAGCTGCGATCCGGCGAGCTCATCGAAGGATACTCGTTTGGTGCGCCCGTTCCGGCCGCCGGCGAGCTGGTTTTCCAGACCGGCATGGTCGGCTACCCGGAGTCGCTCACGGATCCCAGTTACGAGGGCCAGATTCTCGTCATGACCTTCCCGTTGGTGGGCAATTACGGCGTCCCGGATCGGGAGCTGAAGGATGTGCTCGGATTGCCGAAGTACTTTGAGAGCAAGCGGATCCATGTCGCTGGTTTGGTTGTTGCCAGCTACACGGAGCAGTGCAGCCACTTCCTCGCCAACTCGAGCTTGGCGGCCTGGTTGAAGGAAGAAGGCGTGCCCGCTGTTTATGGCGTCGATACGCGCAGTTTGACGCAGCACATCCGCGAGGGCGGCTCGACGCTCGCGCGCTTGTTTGCGAACGGTAGCTCGGCGCCCGAATGGAAGGATCCGAACGTCGAGAACCTCGTGGCTCGTGTTTCCCCCTCGGGAGCTGAGCCTAAAGTGTATCGACCCGCTGATCTGAAGGCGGATCAGAAGCCTCGTGCCCGCATTTTGGTTGTGGATGTCGGCATGAAGTACAACCAGATCCGCTGCTTTGTGGACCGCGGCGCTGAGGTCACTGTTGTGCCGTGGGACGCGAAGTTCGACGAAATGGTGCACGAATTCGACGGTCTGTTCCTGAGTAACGGACCCGGTGATCCGAGCACCTTGGCTCCGGTGATCGAGCGCTTGCGCAATGTCTTGGCCACGAAGCAGACTCCGGTGTTCGGTATCTGTTTGGGTCACCAGCTCTTGGCATTGGCAAGCGGTGCAACGACGGTGAAGATGCCCTACGGTAACCGTGGCCACAACATCCCGGCCACAAACCTCGTGAGCGGCCGCTGCCACATCACATCGCAAAACCACGGCTACGCCGTGGACGTCGCGACGTTGAAGGACGGCTGGAAGGAGCTGTTTGTGAACGCAAACGACGGCTCGAACGAGGGTATATACCACACGGAGCTTCCTTACTTCTCGGTGCAGTTCCACCCCGAGAGCTTCCCCGGCCCGCGTGACACGGAGTTCTTGTTCGACACGTTCCTGGACACGGTCACGCACTTCCGCGACACGAAGCAGCTGCGCTCTGTGCAGTTCGAGGTCGTGCCCCAGCCTGAGCGCGTGAACGCACAGAAGGTGCTTGTGCTCGGCTCTGGCGGTCTTTCCATTGGCCAGGCCGGCGAGTTCGACTACTCCGGCTCGCAGGCGATCAAGGCGCTGAAGGAGGAGGGAATCTACACGATTCTCATCAACCCGAACATCGCGACGATCCAGACCTCGAAGGGTTTGGCCGACAAGGTCTACTTCTTGCCCGTCACTCCCGATTTCGTGCGCAAGGTCATCAAGGCCGAGCGTCCCGACGCGATCTACTGCACGTTCGGTGGCCAGACGGCTCTGCAGGTCGGAATCGCCATGAAGGACGAGTTCGCTGATCTTGGTGTGAAGGTCCTGGGTACGCCCATTGAGACGATCATCACGACCGAGGACCGTGAGCTGTTCTCCGCTGCTATGGCCGAGATCAACGAGAAGGTGGCCACGAGTTTCGCTGCCTCGTCGTGGGAGGAGGCTCGCAAGGCCGCCGAAGATATCGGCTACCCTGTCATTGTGCGTGCTGCCTATGCTTTGGGCGGTTTGGGCTCTGGTTTCGCCGATAACGAGGCCGAGCTCCGCAAGCTCTGCGACATTGCATTCGCCACGTCCCCTCAGGTCCTGGTCGAGCGCTCGATGAAGGGCTGGAAGGAGATTGAGTACGAGGTCGTGCGTGATGCGCAGGACAACTGCATCACCGTCTGTAACATGGAGAACTTCGACCCGCTCGGTATCCACACGGGTGACTCGATCGTCGTTGCGCCCTCGCAGACCTTGAGTGATGAGGACTACAACATGCTTCGTACCACCGCCGTGAACGTGATCCGTCATTTGGGTGTCGTTGGTGAGTGTAACATTCAGTACGCTCTTAACCCGTTCTCGAAGGAGTACTGCATCATCGAGGTCAACGCGCGTTTGTCTCGTTCGTCAGCTTTGGCATCGAAGGCCACGGGTTACCCGTTGGCGTTTGTGGCCGCCAAGCTCGGTCTGAACATCACGTTGCCCGAGATCAAGAACAGCGTCACTAAGTCGACGTGCGCGTGCTTCGAGCCGAGCTTGGACTACGTCGTCGTCAAGATCCCGCGCTGGGATCTCAAGAAGTTCACGCGTGTCTCGAAGGAGCTTTCCTCTGCTATGAAGTCGGTTGGTGAGGTTATGAGCATCGGCCGTACTTTCGAGGAGGCGATTCAGAAGGCAATCCGATCCACGGACTACCACAACTACGGCTTCTCGCCGCAGGAGGCATTGATGACCATCGACATCGACTCCGAGCTGCAGACCCCGTCCGACCAGCGTTTGTTCGCTTTGGCTAATGCATTCGACCAGGGCTACACGGTCGACCAGGCTTGGCAGCTGACGAAGATCGACAAGTGGTTCCTTTACAAGTTGAAGGCCCTTATCGACTTCGGCAAGACTGTGAGCCAGCAGTACCGTGGCAAGAACCAGATGCTCTCGCCCGAGCTCATGCGCGAGGCGAAGCAGCTTGGTTTCGACGACCGTCAAATTGCCCAGTTCGTGCAGTCTAACGAGATGAACGTCCGTGATGCCCGTAAGAAGATGGGTATCACACCGTTTGTCAAGCGCATCGACACAGTTGCCGCTGAGTTCCCGGCCTACACGAACTACTTGTACATGACTTATAATGCCAGTGATCACGATATCACTTTCGAGGATCACGGCCACATGGTACTCGGCTCTGGTGTCTACCGTATCGGCTCCTCTGTCGAGTTCGACTGGTGTGCTGTCCGTACCGTGCGCACACTGCGTGAGGCCGGTCAGAAGACCATCATGGTCAACTACAACCCGGAGACCGTCAGTACTGATTACGACGAGGCCGACCGCTTGTACTTCGAGGTTATCAACACTGAGCGTGTTCTCGATATCTACGAGCTCGAGGCCAGTGCTGGTGTTGTCGTGTCCATGGGTGGCCAGACCAGTAACAACATTGCGTTGCAGCTCTACCGCCAGAACGTCAACATTCTCGGTACCTCTCCCGAGATGATCGACCGTGCCGAGAACCGATACAAGTTCAGCCGTATGTTGGACTCCATTGGAGTTGACCAGCCCGAATGGAAGGAGCTCACTAGCATCAGCGAGGCCGAAGACTTCGCTAACCGTGTCGGATACCCCGTGTTGGTGCGTCCTTCCTACGTGTTGAGTGGTGCCGCCATGAACACGGTGTACTCGCAGAATGACTTGGAGAACTACTTGAAGCAGGCTGTGGCCGTTTCTCAGGACTACCCTGTCGTTATCACGAAGTACATTGAGGGTGCTAAGGAGATCGAGATGGACGCCGTTGCTAAGGACGGTGAGATGGTCATGCACGTAATCAGCGAGCACGTCGAAAATGCCGGTGTCCACTCCGGTGATGCGACGCTCATTGTCCCTCCTCAGGATTTGGCCAAGGAGACTATCGAGAGAATCGTGAGTGCTACTGCCAAGATCGGTGATGCCCTCAACGTATCTGGCCCTTATAATATCCAGTTCATTGCGAAGGACAACCAGATCAAGGTTATTGAGTGCAACGTCCGTGCCTCGCGTTCGTTCCCCTTCGTGTCCAAGGTCACTGGTGTCGACTTGATTGAGCTCGCTACTCGCGTTATTTGCGAACTCGATGGGGTTGTTCCCTATCCTCTGGAGAAGCTACCGCGTGACTACGTCGCTGTGAAGGCTCCTCAGTTCTCTTTCGGCCGTTTGGGTGGTGCTGACCCCGTCTTGGGTGTCGAGATGGCCTCTACGGGTGAGGTCGCCTGCTTTGGTCGCACGAAGCAGGAGGCTTACTTGAAGGCGCTGCTGGCTACTGGCATCAAGCTGCCGAAGAAGAACGTCTTGCTTTCCATTGGCTCGTACAAGGAGAAGGCCGAGCTTTTGCCCGCTGTCAAGATGCTGAGCGATGCTGGTTTCACCATCTACGCTACTGCCGGCACTTCCGATTTCCTCATCGAGAACGGTGTGCCTGCGAAGTTCTTGGAGTACCTGCCCAACAGCGAGGAGTCCAGTGAGTACTCACTCACGGAGTACTTGGCCAACGACCGCATTGACCTCTACGTGAACTTGCCCAGTGCGAACCGATTCCGCCGTCCGGCCTCCTTCATGTCGAAGGGTTACAAGACCCGTCGTATGGCTGTCGACTACGCTATTCCCTTGGTGACGAACGTCAAGAATGCCAAACTCTTGTTCGAGGCCATGATCATGTGCAATGTCACGAACAAGGCGGCTTTGCCCATCTCGAGCATCGATGCTCAGACCTCGTCTCGCATTGTGGAGGTTCCGGGCGGTCTTGTGGACGTCCACTACTCTCAGGGAGCAGCTGGTCCCGACGAGGCTCTGTTGTACGGATTCACGCAGACCGTGGTTTTGGAGAGCTCTTTGTCGAACGACCGCGCTCTGCAGGCTGCTCGTTTATCTGTGCAGAAACTGCCCGTCCACGGTGACTTCTTGCTCACTACAGCGGCCGGCAGCTTCACTGAGGGCGGCTATGTTGTGTGGCTTTCATTCCGTGACGGCCGTCTCAGCGGCACTCCGGACATGACTGTTGTCAACGAGGCTCTGGAGGCTGTCACGAAGCGTGAATGCATCGTCGTTACTGATGCCAGTGCTGCGAACTTGGCCAGTGTCTTGCTGTTGGGTTCGCTCCACTCCGTGCCTTCTGTGCACGTTGTTGATATCCGCTCTGAGTCAGACTTGCAGCTTGTGCTCTTAGCTCGCCAGCGTGGTCTCAACGTCACTTTCGACGTTGGCCTTTCGACGCTCCGTCGCGAGGACTTGTGGAAGTACCTCGCTGAGATTGATGTTCTTACTGTCGGTGCGAACTCGAGCTACGCTGACTTCATGGGCGACTTGATGCTGAGCCTTTCTGAGGGCCGCTTGAGCCGTGACGACATGATCCAGAAGCTCTGTGTGAACCCCCGCACGATCTTCGGCTTGCCCCAGCCTTTGCCCAAGACTTCGGTCGAGTTGAGTGTGAACCGTGGTGTTGAGCGTGTTGAGCTCGATGGTACTATCATTGCTCTCGAGGGCAAGTTGCTGCCCAACGTCTCGGCTAAGGGTCGTGATCTCGTTTTGGAGGATCACCATGCCGAGCCTTTGGGTCTCACTCGTTCGCAGGTTACTCCCTCGGGTACCACTCCCTCATCAGGACCTTCGGCTTCCACCTCAGCTGCGCAGGCTGCAGCTGCGGAGTCAGCTGGTGACCGCTCCTACATCGAATTGCCTATGTCGCCTGTGACTCCTCGTGACCACCGTCAGTCTATCACTGGTGAGCGTCCTGTCCAGCGCGAGGCTCTTTCGAAAGCCATGCTCAAGGATGCTTTGCGTCGCAACCCTTTCTTGCGCCGCAGCGTCACGTCTGTGCACCAGTTCTCTCGTCGCAACTTGCACGAGTTGTTCGATCTTGCTCAGGAAATGCGTTTGGCTGTCGAGCGTCACGGCGGTGTCGACCTGTTGAAGGGTCGTGTGCTTGCCACGATGTTCTACGAGCCCAGTACGCGTACTCAGGGCTCTTTCGACGTTGCCATGCAGCGTTTGGGCGGTCGTGTGATGCCCGTGTCCGTCGACAACTCGTCGGTTAAGAAGGGTGAAACCTTGCAGGACACTCTGCGCACTCTGTCGTCTTACTGCGACGGTATTGTACTGCGTCACCCTGATCCCGAGTCCATCCGTACGGCTACGCGCTTCCTGAACATCCCTGTGATCAACGGTGGTAACGGACCCGAGGAGCACCCTACCCAGGCTTTCTTGGATCTGTTCACCATCCGTGAGGAGATGGGCTCCGTCAACGGTTTGACCATCACGTTCATGGGCGACTTGAAGTACGGTCGTACCGTGCACTCGTTGGTCCAGCTTCTCGGCTACTACAACATCCGCGTGCAGCTCGTGTCTCCTAAGGCCTTGGCTCTTCCTGAGGAGTTCCAGAGCCTCATGAAGCAGCAGGGCAAGTTGAAGGTCGTGTCTGAGGAGCTCACTGACGACATTCTTGCTGACACTGACGTTCTCTACTGCACACGTGTGCAGAAGGAGCGTTTCCCTTCTGTTGAGGAGTACGAGCGTCTGGCTAACGTCTACCGCGTGGACAACTCCGTGCTTGCGAAGTGCAAGACTCATATGTGCATCATGCACCCCTTGCCGCGCAATGCTGAGATCGCTGAGGAAGTCGATTTCGACCACCGTGCTGCCTACTTCCGCCAGATGCGTTACGGTCTCTATGTCCGTATGGCCCTTCTCTTGATGGTCATTGGTGTGGACTTCTAAACAAACAGCCACAACCAACCCAGAAAGTCTCTGCTAATGATTTTTCATCAAGAAACCCGGCTTCAAAACACTCATACAACCAAATGTTTTTTAACCTCCAGCCAAGCAACCAACTACAGGAAAAAAAAAACAAAAAAAAAGCAATTGACAACAACAACCAATTAATTTAACTTTTTTAGACTACACTTTATTTTGTGAAGAACCTATTTATTTATTTATGTATTATTTATTACGATTTATTTATTTGTTTGTGTATGTGTGTGTGTTTTCTGTTTTATGTATTTCATTTATTTTACTTTCACCTCTTTACTGAAATGTATGTACGTACAGGGTAACAGATAAGTAGAATGAAAAAAAAGATTATTATTAGGGTTACTATTTTTTCTGATCCAAGTCTGTAAATATGCCTAGCGGAATCAGACGAAGAAAGCTCGCTAAGAGCGGATTCAACCAGAAAATCCGCCGTCGGGCTCGCAAGGAAAAGAAGAAGGAATTGGACTTCGGCAACCCGGTTATTGCGGCGAATTGGGACCCGAAACTTACTGTTTCGCAAAACTACCGGAATCTCGGTCTCGCCGCTAACACAGAGAAGCCTACTGGTGGTGTAGCAAATAAAGACGAGGCTTCGTCAGAGATCAAGACTAGAGCAAAGACCACCAGAACGGCTCGCATTGTAAAAGATGCGGAAGGAAACACGCGGATCGAGTACACGACACCTGAAGATGATATAGATGCGCCCATTGTGCCAGTGGCTCCGAAAACAGATGTGGTTAGACAGCTCGAGGATATGGTAAAGAACCGGCCGAAGAAGCTAAGACATTTGAGTGCTGAGGAACAAGTGTGGATCTCGAAATTGGTGGCTAAGCACGGCGACGACTATAAAGCCATGCAATGGGACAAGAAACTTAATCCATTCCAGCATTCGGCTGGAGAGCTTCGACGACGGGTGAAGAAGTACCACGAAAGTCAGTGAGAAAAAAAATTTGGATTAAAAAAACTATGAGAATAGAATGTAAATTAATGAAATATTAATGAAATGTTTTTTTTGTGATGTTCTTAGATCTCAGCAACAGCATGGTAAGAAACCGTCTCTTTCTCTGCCTTGATCTCGAACTTCGTGTGTGCACCCACAAAGAATACGAAGCCCTGTGAGTACTTGAGCTCCTGGCCGTCCACAAGGATCGAGCCTGCACCCTCCGTGACAATGAAAACCGAGGCAGCCTCGAGCTCGGAGAAAGTTGCTGACGAGTTCGCGGGCGTCGTCTGCTGGAGCACCGAGAACTCCTCAATTGGCGGATCGAAGAGCTGCTGCTTGCCGCCAGAAACAGGAGAGAATGGCAAAGGCTTCATTTTCTGATCAGCCACAGGACCGGAGTTGTAAGTAAGCATATCCACGAGTGTTGGGACGTCCTTGAACTTCGGCGTGAATCCAGCACGCACAACGTTGTCGCTGGCGGCCATGCACTCGATGATGTCGCCGCTGATGTATGCATGCGGGTCCTTGGCTCGCAAAAACATGGCCTCGCCCTTGTTGAGCTCAACGTAGTTCAGCATGAGGCCACCACAGAAAAGGCCGACATCCTTAGGGAACTGCTCGTTCACACGCACGAGCAAGTCGGCCAAGGGCTTTCCAGCGTTTCCAGCCTCGCCACCGCCGAATTTAGCGCCCTCAGAAGCAGCACGAGCCGCGAGTTTCGGAGCAAGCTCACCGATCTTCTCATCGCTGGCACTCATAACAGCGCTAAATAGCGTCTTCAACGCCTTCTTTTCGTCGGTGGGAAGCAGATTTTGGAACTCAGCCTTTGTCTGCTCGCCGACCAGCTCGACGAACTCCGGAACAGTGTTCAAAAAGCCGTTGATCTCCTTCAAGGGCCGGAATCCACAGAACCCTTCGAAATCTGTCAAAGCAATGGCCATTTCGGGCTTGTGGTTGTCATCAGGATAGTTTTTCGGGTCGCGTTCGTGCAAAACTCGAGCGAGGGCTTTGTCCGGGTGGGCCTGGATACTCAAAGCCTTTCGGATCGACAGTACTTTGAACAAATACGGCAGTTCTCCGGGTCCGAACTGCTTCACGACCTTCTCACCGAGCTCTTCAGGGTGAGCCTTCAAGATCTGACGCAGATCCTTTTCGGTGTTCGCCGCTCCGGTGCCCTCCTTTGTCGTTTTCGAGGGCAGTTTCGGGTGCGTGCCCATCCAGAGCTCGGCATATGGCTCTTCTTTATGGATTTTGGCGTGAGACGCAGAGGCAGCGAACTCAGCGACCAACGACGAGTCGCCAAGCTTTCCCCAGTCGTAGTTTTGGAAACCGCAGTCAAGCTGGTACAGCATTTTCTGGAGGTGGTTATGTTTAGACGTGGACGTTTTTGTGGTTCTGATCAGCGGTTGTGGGCAGTGACGCGTGTCGAGATAGCCAACCCTGGAGCAGCCATTTGAAATCGGACCCCTTCCACCAAACCACCGCCATGTGAAACTGCAGCCAAAAAGCATGCAGGCCGGCCTCTGCAGGAGACGTACGCTGCAGAAACCGTGCACACAAGCCAGACACTGCAGAAAATGTGCGGAGCAAGTGTTATCGTGAGAAACGAGTTCGCGAAATGCAAGCAACGAGAAGTGTAGCAGGTGACGGGCGAATGTGATAACGTAGATCATGTATACACATATATCTAATTTTTATAATAATTGCAATTGGTTGTATTCATTTTTGGGCTTTCACTTTGCACACACTTTGGATGTTGCATTTATACTTTGTATATACTCGAGATGATCGCGCTTGATCTCGTACTGCTATCATTATTATGCATGGTCCGGTAGTGAATTAGGTAGCGTACCCTGGTCCGAAGCGTGCCTGAACTACGAATGGCTCTCTAGCATGGCCTACAACTATACGCGCAGCGGTAATGCCATTGCGAAGAATGCTAAGATTCAGGGCCCACAGTTCATTGTGAACCAAGGCTTCAGCTTTATCGGGCAGCAGACCGAGATCCATGGCGAACGCAACCAAGGCAAGCCCATCATCAGCTGGGGCAAATATGTGGTGCTCGACAACCAGTGCAGCATAAGCCCGTCACAGAAGCCCGGTACGGAGCTGTTCATGCCATTACGGATTGGGAATCATGTGTACATAGGCACGAAATCGAAAATCGAGGCGAGCAGTATAGGCTCGCACGTCATAATCGGATCGAACTGCAAGGTTGGAGCCCGAGCCGTCATCCACGACTGCACGGTTGTGCCCGACAACAGCGAGATTCCGCCGGGCGAAATTGTCGGGCCCATGACGAAATTCGGGCCCGAAATCGAGGAGCTTCCCGAGAGCGCCGAGGAGGCCATTGACTGGTTCTGCGAGATGAAACTGAAGGGCATCCGGACACCAGTGCCGTTCTGACTGTAAATACATAACATATGGGGTCCCCAACGTTGTACAGACTTCCTCTGGCAGCATTGCATACGAGTGATTGTAGTCTACTTATTTGAATGCAAGCATTACCTTATTATGGACTGCAGACATGAAAGAAAATCTCACCCCCGGATTATAGAGGTCGAAGCACGACTCCATAAGGTGTGCATTTCGGATTCAAGTCGTTCATCGTGTTCAAATCAAAGAGGAGTGGCATAATTTGTCTGCATGCCGTGTGTACATCTAACAGCGACGTTGCTCAAATAGAGCTTTGTAAACTCAATATGTCACAAACATTGTATGAAGTAATCATCTATGTTGTGGGCCCAAAAGGTCACTTGTTTATCTTTTAGCATTTTGTAATGTTTTTCTTTATTTCTCTGTTTGTTTGTAGTCTACTGGTACATGCATAGCGTTAATAAATAATCAGGCTGGCCGCGCATACGCCGTCGGAAATATGCCCTGCTGCCCGTTGATGACGCCCGTCGTCCACCCCGAGCCTTGGTCCGCCTCGACGACCGTGATCACGTCGTTCGGCGCGATCGTCAGCTGCGAAGGGTCTGCGGCGTCGTAGTTATAGAGAGCGATCATCTTCTTCTCCTGGGACCCGCGCGTCGGCGGCGGTGCGGGTTTTGCCGGAGACGCTGGAGGGCCTCCGCTCGGAGCCGGTGGAGCGGCTGAGGTCTGCCCGGGCTGCATTCCGCCGAACAGGATCTCGACATACGACGCCGGAACGAGGCCCTCGCCTTGGATGCCCGCCAATTTGACCCAGCCGCTGCCGTCGTCGCCCTGCAGGAGCTCGAGCACGTCGCCCGCACTCACGCTGAGCTCACCCGGGCCAGCGGCCTGGAAATCGTACTTGATGCTGGCCTGGGTTCCGCCCCCCGAAGCGTTTCGGCCGTGTTGCGAGCCGATTTTCGTGCGCGCGAGCAGCGACGACAGGCCGAGCGCGCGGTTCGAGTGCCCCGACGCGGCGCTCGAGCTGTTCACGACCTCGACGACCTCCTTCTTTTTGCCGAAGATCGTTCTGTGCTTCTTTATGCGCGTCTGTGGCACGTGCGACATGTCGATCGACGCCGTGGCGACCTCGATCGCCTCGATCTCGACCTCGACGGCGAGCCGCTTCGTCTCGGCCTCGACGAGTTTCTGTAGATTCGCTGCTTCGGACCGCAGCAGCGGCGCTGTTTGCGCGGGCGTGAGTTCGCTGAACTCGGCCTTGTCCACGCCGGCCTTCGCCTCCTCGTAGGTTGCGAGGGCGCGCTGAGACTCGCTCGACAGCGTCACGGACTGGTTGTTTGCGTCTCCGAGCAGTGCACTCAGATGTTTGACGGCCTCCTCGGATTTCGTGTACATCTCGTCGTTGTCGTGCCAGATCGGGCTGGGCTCGAACAGGAAGTCGGGCGGGTCCGCCCACTGGTAGACGTTTGCGTTGTGCTCGATGAACATGTTGCTGTCGAGCTTCGGGTCGTTCTTCGTCAAAGCACTCAAGCTCGTGTCGAGGCAGGCAATCGAGTTTGTGAGCCGCTTCTTCTCGAAACTGCCCGCCAGCATGATCAGCCGGTTCGTCTGGGCAACGCGCGCCTCGTTTGCGCGCTGCATGGAGTCGAGCAGCTCCGGCAGGTCGTCGTGGAAGTGCTTGTCCTTCATGCGGTTCGCAATGTTGATCTGCACCAGGTAGCTGTTCTTGCACTTGTACATCTCCTGCTCCTTCGGCTCGATGCTCTTCTTGCTTTTGGCTCTCGCGCTCTCCATGCTCTCGCAGGCCTGGTCGTACTGGTGTTTTGCGCGCTTCACGTGGCTGTTGGTCTTCTCGCGCTGTTCTTCGAGCTGCTCGTCAAACCGCTTGTATGTGCGGGCCAGGTCCTCGAACCGCGTCTTGAGCTGCACGAGCTCGTCGCTGACGTGCGAGACCATCTCGTCCGCGAGCTTGCGGCGCTCCTGGCTGATGAGCTCCGTCTGGTTCAGCGTCTCCATCCACGACTCCATCGTCATGTTTTCGAGCGATCCCGGCGTCGTCAGCGGCTTGTCGCCGACGCTGACGGCCGCCGTGACGTTCGCCTTCTTCGTGAAGTGCTTCGACGTGAGCGACGCGAGCTTCGCGGCGGCCTCGCGTTCAATTGCCGCGCGTTCGCGGTAGAAATCGACGACATCGCTGAGCCATTCGATGCCGTTGTCCAGCCAGGATGCCGTCTGCTTGTACCCGTCGAGCACGGCGTCTCCCACAGACATTCGAGCGGTTTCGGTTCAGCGTGCGGGCAGTGGGGGTGGGGAAACAGCGGGCAAGTCGGTGCTTGGACTGTTGTTGGCTGTGGTTTTGTGGACTTCCTGGGTACCGTTTGGCACGTCCCGATCTCGAACCGCCTGCGTACATCAACGCTAGGGCAACACCCAAAGGGTTGTGGGTTTGTAGGTGGGGACGGGGCACACAGTGTGCGCACTATTCAGTACTCCCAACTGCCCGATCTATATGGGTGTATATGTATAGGTGTATGTGTAGAGGTGTGTATATGTAGAGGTGTACATGGTGTCTGTGCGTATCTGCCTAGTTCAGCTACGATCAGCTATGGCTTCATAGGGGAGAAGGGCATCTGGATCTGGGCGTCCGGGCGTCCCACCTGTCTTCTCACTAGAAAGTCCCAAGCGGTTTGCTTTTGACCCAGCCCCACCTTCAATTGCGAACCTTCTTTTTTTCCTCTGTCCCTTGGCAAACACAATACACACATCCACATCAGACACAGAACAACAACAACATAAATAACAATAGGCATAACACACCAAAACTATACACATCACCTTACACCCAACACAACCCCCCCCAAAACATAAACACTAGAAAAAATGTCCTTCGACTTCAACACCCTTGCTCAGCAGTTCGTGCAGGTTTACTACCAGCAGTTCGAGGCCGATCGCTCGACCCTCGGCTCGCTCTACCGTGACACCTCGATGATGACTTTCGAGAGCTCGCAGGTCCAGGGTGCCCAGGCCATTGTCGAGAAGCTCGTGTCGCTTCCGTTCCAGAAGACCCAGCACAAGGTGACCACTTTGGACGCCCAACCCGGCTCCCCTGGCAGTCAGGATGTTATTGTCATGGTCACAGGCCAGCTCACCGTGGACGACGAGCCCCACCCGAAGGGCTACTCCCAGGTGTTCCACCTCGTACAGGACGGCGATCAGTACTTCGTCTTCAACGACATCTTCCGCTTGATTTTGGGATAATCTGTTTGCACCAATAATACCTATATAATTCTGTAAAAGGTTAGATCAATTCACGCGATAGACACTATGGACACAGCATGAGTTTGTTCCACAATCATCATGAGCGTGTGTGATGCATCAATATGTCACTAAAATGTTTAATTGGATACACTGCCTATTTGGATGCGCTGCCTAGCTGAATCAATGGGATCGAGGGGCAAATACGTCATTGTTAAACTCGAGTGAGCACTCAGATTCGTCACAGACTCAGCGGACCTGGATTGAGCAAAGTATTCGGCTCAATTGACAAAATACAGAGCAAAGGCAACAATTGCAATTGATTTAGAGATTCGTAAATGAGATCTAGCTCGTCGCCGCCAGATCCATGCTTAGTGATAAGAACGCAGTTCAGTAGCCGACAGGCGCATATGAGGACTGGGCCCATTGTTAGTTCAAGGTGAGGACAAGCAAACGCCAATTGAAAATATAAAACAGTTAATTTACATAGCGATCTCCGATTGTTTCAAGGCCATCTTCAACGCATTGGCGAGCCATCCGCACCGCTACAGGCATATTTGCCTCACTGTGCTCTCGAAAAGACGTTGGTTTCATGTGCGGCCCTTGCCCACCGCATGCTAAACGATCGTGTGTGTGGAACATGTGGATGGTGGTGGTGCAGTTCCACGCCGTTGACACCACAACCGCTTAGAGTGGAACCTCTCTCCCAACACTAACTAGCAGATCGTAGCACCAGCACTGGGTTGCCGGCCACAACATCTACCCACGCGTTGCAGCTACCGCTACCACGACCACAACGCTACCGGACTATTAATACCAGTAGAGGCCACAGCGACAGAACAGCAGCACAGGCACCCGCATTGGCACCCTTAGATAGCTGTACGATAGCTGCCCACCCATATACGTCACCCCGACATTAGGCCTGAGTGGATCACTGCAAACGAGCGGGTGAATAGCATTTTAAAGGAAATAAATAAAAAATGGAACAGCCTCCACCGCGGCCTTCCACGCGTCCATCGCGGCGTTCGAAATCGGAAGAAGCCGCTTCCCCTCAGGAATTCGACTTCGATCTGAGCGAAACCCCGAAACAGCCAAAACAGCCCGAGCAGCCGCCTTCCACGGCCGAGAAGCCCACAATCCCTCCAAAACGGCCTATGAAACGCCCGCCAAAGCCTGCAAATGTTTCCGAGTTGCAGAATAGATTCACTATCCAGCCAGCTGACCCGGAAGCACCGCAATTCCGAGCGAAATCCGACTTACAGCAACGTCTCGAGAGCCTCGACACGCCAAATGCCGCCTCCAATCCCGAGGCTGTCGCATTATACGAGGAGACTGCGAAGAAACTCGATGCTGAAGGCCCAGGAGGTCCTACAGCTCAGTCCTTGCATTATCCCGCGCTCGGACTACAACCTCCTGTTGCAAGTGATGCCGCTACACAGGTGTCTGCACCGCCAAAAGTGCCGACAACGAGACCAAGGAGATTCAAGTCACACGAAAACAAAGATACGAGCGAGGACAGTAAAGATGTGAACAAAGATTGCAAAGATTGCGAGAAAGATTGCTCTGAGGACTGTGTCAATGATTGCAGCGAACAGGGGAAAGACTGTGATTGTGCTTCAAAAGAGGTCCCTGAAAAGAATATCCCCAGTAAGACCATCCCTAGCAAGACTGAGAAGAACGTCACTAGCGTTTTAAAGGATGAACCGATTGATCCATTGGCTCCGGCTAAGAATGCACCTGTTGAGGAGCCGAAACCTCGTAGTCGAACGCCTTCTTTGAAGCTCGAGGAAACTTCGGGTGACTCCTCAGTGCCACCGTTACAGGCTGAGGAAGACGTGTTTGATATCAAGGCCGAGATCGATGCCAATCCAAAAGTCAAGGAACTCATTGAAGAGGAGTACGAGGAACCACCCGCAACAGGTGATCTGCCGTTGAGCAAGTCATCGTCACGAGAAATTGAGGCGCCAATTAAGAAAGAGACGGTTGAGAAGCCCGGTAAAGACATAATTGCTGAGCAGGACGATGCTTTCAAACGAGAAACCGAGGAAAGCAAGCCAGTTGGTGAAGATCTTCTCAAGGAAGAGCCTGT
This sequence comes from Starmerella cellae, assembly GCA_030579775.1. Taxonomy (NCBI): domain Eukaryota; kingdom Fungi; phylum Ascomycota; class Dipodascomycetes; order Dipodascales; family Trichomonascaceae; genus Starmerella; species Starmerella cellae. The sequence continues at coordinate 151,351 of JAKTRQ010000019.1, forward strand.
AGCAGAAGAGCCCGTCAGAGAGGAAGTTGAAGCGGAGATGGAAGGGCCGAGCCCCGAAAGACACGGCGATGTTTCAGGTGACAAAGAGGACGCAATTGCGAAATTCGAGAAGGTGGAAAGCGACCTTAAACAGGAAGAGTCTCGAAGAGGCAGCTCTACAAGCATTAAGAAGGTACCGAACGATGAGACGAGACCAGAGCAGGAGAGTTTGGCGAAGTCATCGGTTCCGAAGGAGAAATCAGAGACTGACCATTTAGAGGCTGAAAAGCCTACTAAATCCTTAGATGCTGAGAAAGTTACTAAATCTCCGGATGCTGAAAAGCCTACTAAATCTCTGGAGGCTGAAAAAGCTACTAAACCTCTAGAGGCTGAAATACCCAAGGAGATCACAGATGCTCCGAAGCCCAAAGAAATCACAGATGCTAACAAGCCTGAGAGCGTCAAATCTGAGAGTGTGAAACCTGAGAATGTGACTGAGAGTGTTAAACCCGAGAGTGACAAACTTGAGAGCGTCAAATCTGAGGATGTGAAACCTGAGAATGTGACTGAGAACGTTAAACCCGAGAGTGACAAACCTGAGAGCGTCAAATCCGATAGCGATAAAGCCGAGAGCGTCAAACCTGAGAGTGATAAAGCCGAAGGAGAGATTGATCCTCACGACACAAATCGACCTTTGCCTCCTCCGAAGCCTGCAAAGCGCCCTGAAAAGAAACCGCTTGCTCCGAAACCGAAGGGTGCTTTAGCTGCTCGCTTTGAAGCAGCATTGCGTGAACATGAGACGACGAAAGAGAAGCCTGTGCCTAGGCCCAAGCCAAAGCCGAGACTCGACAGTGGCACTGGCGCTTCAAGCCGTTTTGGTGCAATGTTTGCAGACCTCAATGCAGCTCTGGCTCGACCTCCTCCCGGTGGACGTCCTCGATTCGGGTCGAATAGCAGCCAAGGTAGTGAAGAAGAGCGCAAGAGCAGCATCGCTTCAGAAGAGTCCACAGAGTCTTCAACTCCAGCCAAAAAAGAGGACCAGAGTGTTGATACTAACGAGACTGCAGATGCACAGTTGAGCGCAATGCCAAGAAATTTGAGGGCTCGCACGAAGGGACCCGGCGGAAAGAGACGACTTCCTAGCACTGCACGCCCATCATTTGTGATTGTGGCACCTCCTGAGCCGGTTTGGCAGTTGATAGGCGAAATGGAGAAGAAAGTAGACCCCATTCTGAATTCTGAACACATAGAGGACTCTGAACTTGTTGATTTACCACGGAAAGAAGAAGGGGCGGAACGTGTTCAAAAGCAGAAGATCGAACGTTCATTGTTCAAGAATTCCGATTTGCTTGCCCAGCATGCTGACCATGAGCAATTGGTCAAGTATCGTGAGAACGACATGAAAGCTCGGCTTGAGCATGAAGAAAAAGAGATGAGATCAAATTCCCCGAAATCTCAGGAAGCATCTGTTTCAAATAGCGATACGCTCGAAGATTCTAAGGGAATGGGCGCTAAGACTGAGTTAGATCTCCACGAAGCAGTTCGAAGATCGCTCGATCCGGAGTATGCTTCACAAGTTAAGAAAGGTGAGGTGGGTGATGACCCTACTGATAACGATTGTCCTGGTGACGATGACAAGAAGAGTGAAGACAAGAAGAGTGAGGACCCAAGAGACAAGGAAGATCCTGATGACAATTCGGACATTCCTACTCTGAGTGCGTTGCTTGACAAAGCCCCGGACAGCACTTTTGATATGGACGACGAGCAAATCACCACGAGGCCTCGGCTATCGATAGAAGATCTACTGAAGGAAAGCGAACCGGTCCCAGAGTCATCTACAACACCGTCGCTCGGAGTCAATCTCCGGAAGTACCTCGACAAGAGCCCACAGACCGAGGGTGTCGAAACAAATAACGACGGCTCGGATGGCGAGTATTTTAGTCTCCCCGTTCGACGTCGTCCTGCTGAGAACAACAGCTCTACGGAAGAAGAGTGAAGTTTTTGAATCCAGACATTTTTCAAAATTGCATTTATCACTATTTTCCGAGTTTGTTCTAATTATCTAATGAATATTCATAATTATTAACCTTGAGCACTGACTGGCGGTTTTGCTGCTCTTTTGTTACGTTCGATTCGTTCAATCATTATCGAGATGCGCGAATTGAGACTGGACAGGTACCTATATGGTTGAGCCATAATTGCTTTTTTCCGGGCATTGAAATGTCGTATAAGAAGCCGGGATCGTCTTTATTCCGCCTCTGACCATTTTACCCTGCGTCTACGGAAGCGAAGTGGGGGAATGAGGCACTGTCTCAGGTTAAGGCTGGGAGCAAGCCCAGAATCAGTCGGAATGCTGATCTCGCCTTAGTTCATAGATCATTTTGGTTAGTCATCTGTTGATGGGGGGCATCATGCCATGTTCGGATACGTGAAACGCGTGCATGCGTCGTTCTGCTCCAGACACTGGAGCCGCTCGTGGGGGACGGCGGTACACAGACGCAAGTGAAGCCCGGCCAAGAGGATATTTCAAGTTTTGAAAAAAAGCAGTCCCATTTCAATACCAAGTCAAGAATTTAAACCAAAACTTTTTGCATAATGATTTATCTGTAATTACATATACGCGACGCATGCGCGAGCGAAATTCTCGTGTCTCCTGGAAGAGTGTGGCTTGTAGAAGTGGAACAGAAAAGGGAAACAAGGCTGTGCCCGCCTTGTTCCTGTTGACAAGGTCAGTCCAACCTCAGGGTGCTGCTTGACCTCCCAATTGTTTAGAACTGCACAGCCATCTGCATGGGCGGGCGGACCCTAACATTTGTGTCAACTAACCTATGGCAGAGGCTATTTATATGCCAGGCATGGGCAGGGGTACACGTTCCGCTTCTGACGCTATATGTATTCATGTCGCTGCAGGCGTGGGTTGGAGAGCGGCGGTGGTCTGTTTACCCTTGAGCCCCGTTTCTGCAACTGAGCAGGTATATATAGTCGAACTGCAAGATAAATTATAGCCTTCGCGTCCGTTTTTTAATTCGTTAGTTTCTGAAACAGACTCGTGTCAATCCAGCATCGCACAAAAATCGATTGAGTGGGCAGATAAGCTTTTACATATAGCCAAAATCCAACCAAAGCTTTAAAACGCCCGGATTTTTCATTCGTTGTTTTTCGATCCGTGTGATCCATTGCTACTGAATTTTCCAACCCATTCTTTGCAAATCTTTGGCCGTCACTAAATTAACCCGTTTCTCTTCCTTAGTTGAAACCATACATTAGCCACAATGAAGTTTTCTTTTGCGTTGGCTCTTAGCACCGCCTATGCCTTGACTCCGATCTCTGTCAAAGGCAATGCCTTCTACAACGGCAGTAACGACCGTTTCTACATCCGTGGTGTCGATTACCAGCCCGGTGGAAGCTCTAACGTCACCGATCCGCTCGCTGACACTGAGGCATGCAAGCGTGATGTCAAGTACTTCTCTGATCTGAACATCAACACCATCCGTGTGTACACCGTCGACAATTCGGCTGATCACAAGGAATGTATGCAAGCGCTGGAGGATGCTGGCATCTACCTGTTGTTGGATGTCAATACCCCCAAACAGAGCTTGAACCGTGCGAACAATGACAGCCTGAAGGCCTCTTACAACACCGGTTACTTGCAGCACGTTTTCGCCACCATTGACGCATTCAAGGACTACTCGAACACTCTCGGCTTCTTCGCTGCGAACGAAGTCATCAACGATGTGAACAACACGAATGCCGCTCCTTACATCAAGGCAGTGGTCCGTGATATGAAGGCCTACATCAAGGCACAGGCTAACCGAACAATTCCGGTTGGTTACTCTGCTGCGGATATCAGCAGCAACCGTTGGGAGCAGATGACATACTTGAACTGTGGTGACGACGACGAGGCACGAATCGATATGTTTGGCATGAACGATTACTCTTGGTGTGGATCCTCATCTTACCAGCAGAGTGGATGGGCTACAAACGTCCAGAACTACAAGAACTACACTGTGCCGATGTTCTTGAGTGAGTACGGCTGTAACAAGGTGTCTCCTCGTTCGTTCGACGAGGTCAAGAGCTTATACAGTGACAATATGGCCGCAGTGTACTCTGGTGGTCTTGTCTACGAGTGGTCTAACGAGGCAAACAACTACGGTCTTGTGAAGATCCAGGGTGACACTGTGGACAAGCTCCAGGACTACGACAACTTTAAGCAGGCTTTGGCGAATGCTCAGGACCCCAGCGGCAGCGCCGGTGCAAAGTCAGAGAAGTCTGCGATGAGCTGCCCTTCGTACGAGGAAGGCAAGTGGGAGGTTGAGCCCGACACGTCGATTCCTGAGATGCCGACGAACGCCCAGCAGTACTTGAAGAAGGGTGCCGGCAAGCCCCTTGGTTTGAACGGTCCTGACACGCAGAGCGGTTCTGACCTCGACAAGGTGAACTCGAGCTCGAGTGGCGGCGATTCGTCGTCCACTGCTAAGTCTGACAGCTCCAAGTCTGGTGGCTCATCTGGCTCCGCCAGTGCTACAGGTGGTGGTAACGGCGCAGCTGCTAGCGGCAGCGCTTCTGCCACGAGCGGTTCGTCTTCGTCTTCTTCCTCTTCCAGCAAGAAGAAGAATGCTGGTGTTGTTAACAAGCCGAGCGTTGGTCTCTCTGCTATGGTGCTCGGATTGCTTGCCTACCTGTAGTTTCTCTAATTAATTATTCATACTTCCACATGTAAGCATATTTCTTTGAACATAAATGTAGAAACGATCTAGAGGTCTGGTAGTATTCTCCGAGCAAGTTTAGTGTGAACAGAGTGATCTGCAGTCATTGTATGGACAGATTAGAATTGCACTAAGTTCAGACGTAACTAGCTAAAGCGAACATGTATCTTATCGTAGTGCTAAAATCAGTATTCGTTAGAAGCATTCATTATCATGCAGCTGCAGTGTTGAGTTCAGGTCGGATATCTGCAGCGAATATATACATTACAAAAATGACTGGAAGTCAAACCTGTCGGCATACATCTGAATTTGTTCATTCTTATAAGATATGCAGCATAATAACGTGATCAATCCTAAAATAACTTCATAAACATAATTCAAGATGTTCACACGTTGAAATCACCTATTTTAAGATCAACCATAGATTCTGCCTTTAGCCGCTGAAGTCTGCTCAAATGGACATCTTCGCTACGCTTATTCATCAATAGGGCTTTGGGCTGAGAGTACCACTCAATTGGGAGAATTTTGTGTTCAGCGTCACACGACGGAGGCACCCTCGCCCGAGCTCCTCCCTCTAGGAAATCACCAGTCTGCCCTGCCAAAACTGAAGATTTCATATCGATCCGACAGAGTACACTCCATATGTCTGCCGCCAACAAGATCCTTAATTCGGACCCCTCCGACCTCGAGCTGAAGATCGCTTCGGCCTTGGTCGACCTTGAGAACACCAGTGACCTCAAGGCTGACATCCGTGCCTTCCAATTCAAGTCTGCCCGTGAGATCGCTACTGGCCAGGGCAAGCACGCTATTGTTATCTTCGTGCCTGTTCCCCAGCTTGCTCACATCCACAAGGTCCAGCAGAAGCAGCAGCGCTTGATCCGTGAGCTCGAGAAGAAGTTCTCCGACCGTCACATCATCTTCTTGGGTGAGCGCCGCATCCTTCCTAAGCCCGGCCGTAAGGGCTCCAAGCAGACTCAGAAGCGTCCTCGCAGCCGTACTCTCACTGCTGTTCACGATGCCATCTTGGAGGACCTCGTCTACCCCACCGACATCGTTGGCAAGCGTCTGCGTTACCAGGTCGGTGGCAACAAGCTCTACAAGGTCTACTTGGACCCCAAGGAGTTCACCTCTGTTGACTACAAGGTCGATTCTTTCCAGGCTGTTTACAGCAAGCTCACCGGCAAGCAGGTCACTTTCGAGGTTGGCTCCAAGGGTGAGGTTCACTAAACTTGCTATGATGGGAAAATCAACATTATGGTAAAAAAATAGTATACACCTAATACATATATTTAAGTTCTCGCATAAGCCGAGTCGTTTAAGGATTATTTCGAACAAGGATAGTCGCAGTGAAGACAAATGCAATATAAAGACCGGAAGGCACCTAACTATCGTTCACTTGAAGCGGTGCTTAATATAGACCGACCTTCACATAATGAGGGTTCATGCTAAGATGCTTCACATAATGCTAGTGTACTCATAGTGAGGGCTCATCTTAAGGGCTCATCTTAAAATGCGTAACATAGTGGGGGATTTATTTTGTTGTGTACTTAACCTGGTAGTAGTAGCCTATATATGAGCATGAATCTCGAAAAACACACCACAGTTTCTTCCTAGAGTGTAGCCAAACTCCTTTTGAGGGAATGATGTTCTTAGAATTATTAGTAGTATATACAAATATAGCGCTATTTTCGTTATCTTTTTATAGAAGATGCCGTTCTCAAAGTGCGTCCGAACATAGCGGGGTATGCGAACACGTTCACAAGGGCATTTACATATCACTCGAGGAACTGACTCTGACACCTGTATACATATATATATACCTACATGTGATAGAAACGTGGGGTCAATGATGACAATTTTACCTCTCCACATGTAGTGATTTTCGTACAGAATGTAAGTGACAGAGTAACGTGAAATTTCATATCTTCACACTCAACAGACTCTACTCAGCAGCCTTGTATTATTCCAATATCCATTAGAAATACCGAAATACACACTGTACAATGCTAATTAAATGTAACCTCCTTCGGGATAAATGCTTTTTATATATAGTTTAGATCGGCGGAATAAGTTAACAACCAGCCATAGAGTTTTATTACAGACATATGTCGTTGAGATGATGCATTTGATTTGCATGAGTTAAATTACTTGACTTCGGGATTATCACTACAGCGATTTTTGTGCAAACAAAAGGATACTGCGAGTTGCTCGCCAGTGAAATAAAGTGTTTTCCTCAAACTAAAGCTTTCTAGTTATTGGTCGCCTTATTCGTGTCGCCCTCCTTAAAAAGAGGGTGACTATAGAGCACAGCGTCTGAGTGTTCGTCGATGCAGGGTACGAAAATTCCCTTTGTTGAGGGACGCACAGGACCCCCCACTCTGTGGTTCCAACATGATAGATCTGCACAATAGGGATGTCAGCACGACGGGCCTGGCATGTGAGCTGATCGAACACGTAAAGGAAAACAATCAGACACATCAGACCCCTCGATCAGCATGGGTGATCGGCATGTACGGAGATAATCTAAGCTAATGAGACAAACAGTTCGTTTAAATTTTTGGTGATAAAAGTACAAAACTTTTAAGAAATCTTAAAATTATTGAAAAATTATGGTAGTTTGTTGATATTAGCTGTGGCTGGGCGCACCTTCTTAGAGGAAGAGGGCAGCGGCACCAACGGCAGCACCAACACCGACAGCGGTGATAGCGCCGTTGGAAACAGAGACAGCGTTGGCAGCGCTAGTAGAGTTGTTCTTGGCCTGAGCGGTGGCAGCGAGGGCAACGGCGAGGATAGCAGTGTTCATTTTTGGCTGTATCGATATGTGTTGGATGAAGAAAAACTCGAACGGCGTCGATGCGCTCCTTATATAGAGCGGGCCTGCCATGTGCAATCCAATGGTTAGGGTATATATCTGTAGTCTTACATCATCATCCTCTTTGGGGTGTTTACAATTTTTGCAGTGTTTGGGCGTTGTCACGCGGCAGATCAAGAGATAGATTATTTTTCCAGAGAGTTCTTGACCTAAAAAAACAACGGAAATTAAAGATTTTAATGAGGGAAAATCGGTTTTTTGTATATAAACCTAAGCTTAACTATTTTCCTCACTATGCGGTGTAGCGTAGTCGCGAAAATATGTTTCAATAAGAACATAGCTGTTGTTTTGTCATTGTTGTGAAGCCCTGCAGCTAATGCGTGCGAGGAGTTGCGCACTATGTTTGCTTTTCATACGGCAATCCGGGGTAAGGGGTTTCAGGGCTAAATATAGCGTGCCTCGAGCAAGACTTCCTTGCGCCACTTCTACTAGCATTGCCCATTACTTATCAGGCGCCGTTGTGTTAGGGTTTTAGCCCACACGACTCATGGGGACATGAGGGCGTCTGTTCCTTGGGCGAGCACATCGGCGTCGGCCTATAGAAAGAAAGAGAAAAAAATCGCCGGCGCAAACCTGACACTGAAAACAAGGTACTCATTTCGTGAGGCTTCGAAAAGTTCTCTGTTTTGCTTGCAGATGCAAAGATAGAACCTTTGCATCAGGAAATAGATAGCATATATGCATCGATGACATAAGCAGGGGCTCGGGATTGATAACAAACTTATGCAGGAAAGTCACGCGACGATAGTGCCTATACATTAGAATATGTGAGGTTTTTCCAGAAGGGAGCGTCTGGACCCTGAGAGAAGCCATTTTAGGAATTGTAATGGCTTCGCTGGTGGTAGTACACGGGCACATTCATGCATGCAATGAATTACGATCCATTATCGGAATGCACCGCCTTCTTCTAAATTTGGCGAAATATATCTGAGACTGCCATTAGAGTGATACATAATCTCGAGGAAACTTTCCTAACGTGCTCGATGGTTTAATCGAGAGGTACGCGACGCGAACCAAAAGCCCTTCAATGTAGAAAATGCGCGAATATATTTTTAACGAACGGACTTGTCATAAGTATACAGGTACGTAGGTATATAGGCACACATGTTGCCGTAAAGTGGTAATACAGGCGGCTATGAGTTTGAAAACCTCGAGGGGAAATCGCGGGGATTTAGTTACGGCCATACACATGCAATCAATACGAACATATATAATTAAGCTAAATACGATTCATAGCAACTTACAGGCAAAATAAAATAAACCCAAGTTAAAGCGCAACAGACCGGCTACAGTGACTAATTGCGATGTCCCAAGGAGAGGGAAAGAAAGCGCGTAGTCATATACTGAGAGCGAGTCATTAGCAGCAGCAATTGTGTGCGATTATAATTATTGTGCGCGATAATGCCGTTAACCCGCAAATTCTAGAAAGAAATAGGCTTATGTAGTAATCGCGGAAATGAAACTGATAGACGCCCGCGATAAGCTTTGTATCGGAGGCTCGGATCAATCACGGGTTCGGACCTGATCCACGCGACGTCGTCTTCGAAGACGATCTAAACATGACACATTCCGAGGGACGTGACTAAGCCAGTCGGCCCGTTTGCAATCGGCCGTCGGCTACTGACGGGAAACCACGCAAGATGCAGCGGAAACTATCGGTCAAAAACAAAGACGAACAAACGGCTGCAACCAGGAAATGTCAGATGTGAAACTGCCTTTATTTGAGATCAATAGCGATGCTGCCTTCAGGGAAGGTACGTATTGAATTAAATATATAATTAAACAAAAAAACAAATGAGAAAAGAATTCAGCTCTAACAAAGTAACCTACATCCGTAGTGATCGAGACAGTTTGCCGATGTAGAGCATTAGCATCCCGAAATTATATGCAATTGCAGAATCACTCGCTTAGAGTCGAATTCTAAAAATGCACAGTTGGTTGCTATTGAACCGCTTAGAGGAACAAAGCAGCAATGCCAACGGCGCCAGCAGCGACACCGACGGTGGCAATGCTACCAGCATCGGAGTGAGAGCTGTTGCCGGCAGAGCTGTTAGAGGCGGTGCCATTGGCAGCAGTGCCGTTGGCGGCAGTGTGGTTGGCAGCCTTAGCGCTGTAAGCGGAAGCACCAGCAGCGGCGAGAGTGAGGGCAACGAAAGTAGACTGCATTTTTTGTGTGATTAACTGTTGGTGTAGTGTAGAGAATTGATCCGGAGGCGGTTTGGGTGTTTATATAGTTTAGCTCCCAGACGCGGCTAGTAACCCCTGTGTCAGACGAATGAAAATTTTCCCATAGGTAATAGAGGGTAGGGGAAGGGTAAGGCTTGGCACTATCACGCGCCTAGTTTTCGCGGGTTCGGTGTGATTAGAGTTTCGGAAAAGCTCTACTAAAGTTTAATAATTGATACGAATGGGGCGGAGCAACCGCCGCCCCATTGCGATAATTGAAAAGTTTTCATTCAGCAATAAGTCGCTTTTGGCTTCAATATTTTACAAATTGAATGCTTTGCGTCGCTATTTTACTAGGCCCTCGCCTCCTGACTTCGTATAGCCAATAAATTGCCCCAGCCCATTTTAATTAAGGGGCTGACTACCCTGACTGGCAGACGCCACCATTTTCTCCTCATGTAAGCTACCGCTGCTGTAATGAGCCCCATTCTACCGGGGATACTCTTATGGGCCAGGGTTATGCGGTTCTCGACGTCCTCTTGGCCATGTGCTGAGCAGTGCTACCAGTGCTTTAGCGAGTTAGATCACGCGAATCTGCAAGACCGCTCTCAATTACGGCAGCATCACGTGGTAAACGCAGTTAATAAGTCGGCTTTTCTCCCATATAGGTGCAAGGGTGCCCTAATACATGTCTCAGAATAGAATGCTATAGTGGCTTTCACTTCCTGGATTGCGTCGGAAAGGGGGAGAATGACCCCAACTCCTTGCTAGAATGCAACTCTGACAACGCGGAAAGGCGTGGGGGCGGAAGGAAAAAAGCGCTGGGCAGCGAACTCAGAAGGGAAACCCAAGTCGCGTCTTTTTCCATTAATGTTGCGTCAAGAAGATTGGCTGGCTGCAAGTGCCGTTTGATTGTATTTTGTGTTAGCAACTTTTTATGTATCTAATTTACTCTGTGCATGCGCAGTCATAGGTTCTCGGCTCACCGACCATTTCGCCAAACGCCGTGATTTCGCACCAGCATATGAAACACCTGCCATAGGCTGAACGTGCTACGCGTAGCTCATGGAACGCAATGTTAGGGTTTGGAGACGGCCGTTACCTAAATGTTCTCTAATTCCGTCCTAAACGGGTAACGAGGAGCCTGCCATGGAAAACATTAAGCGCATGTCCCTAGACCTATTGCAATTTCGTGTTTCATGGCAAATGACTTATATGCGAGATAGCAGGGTTTATCAGCAAGTGTCATACTGCATAAGACTATCCGACATACAACTGATGATCTACAAATTATAGATGATCTATATAGGAGATGGATTGTGAAAATATTAGTTTGATTGCAAGTCGCACGATTTCGCGAAAAAATCCCGAAATTCGTTTTTGTCGTTTTAAAATTTTCTCCCTCAAATAGTCTCTCCATATCTCCTGCACTTGTGTGATCACTCTAATCTGGGGTGGTGGTGTGGGCCGCCCTGATCAGGGCTGCAAGCAAGGTGAGTGCGGAGTAGATATGATAGCGAATAAGATAGTGTGAACAGCGCGGAGAATGATATCGATAGAGCAACATGTAAAGCAAAAAATAAATGAAATTTCGGTGGTATGCTAATTTCCTACATAGATTTGCTAGATTAGAGCAGCGCAATCTCTAAGATAAATTTTAGAATGGATTAGGTCGATCATACATAATGCATACTGAGATCGTCCGATTAGAGATACCACCTGAAACGTCCGGCCATCGGAAGTGAGAACTATACGATAAATGCTCACTTCACCTAGATATTCTTGATAATTTCGGTTTATGTCTTCGTTCTACGTTTCATGAATAACATTTGAGGCAAATGCTACTGATATATCTCGAGATGTCTGCTACAGAGAATTTCACGCGAAGTATCGTGGCATATATAGATATTTCTGCAAAGACACGCACGAGACGACTGTATACGTTCTCGTAAAATATTGGCTAGACCATATGCAAGAGAATCTCCAATATGGAACCAAAAGCATCTTTCACTACGGTCGAAGCAATGAGTGACGCAACGCAGATAGTAGAAAATATCCTCTTTGATGGAACAATTCACGATGATACGACCTATATCATCAAGTCTTTATAACACGTAACTCGAGGTGTTTCCTATTTGATACTGCTATAAGCTTGTACATCGAAAGTTTCCACTATTACCCGACTATGCGTGACCATAAATGTTGTATTGAATCTTTAATTCAAATTCCACGTTCTGAGTTATTTTAAATTGCATTATACAGCATCCAGATCAAAGTTACAATACAAAAAAACACAAATTTTAGGTCGAGTAACGGTCAGCTATCGCAAACTCCAACTTATAAGTGTGATGATTAAAATTATCACATTCAAGTTGCTGAATACCAGTGACGAAGACAACTTAAACGCTGCTCGAAATTGTATCTGTTGAGTCACTTGAGTTCTATTATTACGACGATATTCCTAAGCATTTGCAATAAAATACTTCACGTTCTGAGGCGTTGAGGTATCTGACCTCGACGCCGGAGCCATTTGGCAATATTTGAAGCTCTGTTTTGCAATTGTGGATATCCTTGCAGCATAATGGAATTGTATGCAGCTCTAATCAAGTGGAGAGAAGTTCATGAGCATAGTTTATACCAGTAATGAGGTAAACACAATTCAAGGCCCTGATTGGCTGCTGCACTTTAGCAAGGCGTGGTATTTAGAAGTGCAGCTGGAAAAGTGAGCCAACGGGATAAAGATCGGGAGTCGCTTTCCTACAAACTCGATACACAAATAGCTGCTCCAGGAAAATGCATGCAACTCATCTTGAACTCAAGTGGGATGCCGATTCATATTCCTTGAAGCATTTGATCAATTTGAAGTGCTGGTAATGCCCTCATGGTGGTGGATTCTCGCGTGACAGCATCTCGCTCCATCGACACCAAGATCTAGCTTGTCAACGAACAAATCTAGCTGGTTTGCCTACCTTAATAGTTGACATTGACGGTTATAGACAAAATAAAAGCGGACATAAGGAAAAAAAGAAGAAATTTGTGACTAAAAATGATTCTATATATTTATATATTCTATATACACAAAGGACCCCGACCAGCTAGTTTCCACCCAACCACCCCCTAGCTATTTACATGCCTATATACAAAGCGCTCGATCCAGCTAGTTTCCACCCAACCGCCCACCTAGCTTTCACTGCGCGCCCAGAGGACTGCCTCCTCAGTTACGTCACTACACCACTCTAAACCACATTTCACTGCGCTCACTTTACTCGGCCAAGGCAAAGCAAGACGGCACGGCCGGCAACCGTTGGCGCGACGGCTACCGACCTATCTAAGCCTCTTAGATAATCTAAGAGGTTAGATAACCTCGCTAGTTAGCTGCGGCCGGAATGGCCCAGCAACTTCCTGAGAAGACAATGGAGAAAATTATCTGGGGAAAGAGGGGTTTATATAGTTTGTGGGGCCGACCATATCGTCAGGTACGCATCTTGAACTTAATTTTTAGGTTTGGTCGTGTTATGCACTAATTTTCGCTGTTATGCTGCCAATTTGACTTTGAGTGGGTTACCGCGCTGCATTTTGCAGAAATTACGCGATAGGGAACAGCTCAAGCTTATCGTGAGAATCTCGAAATACCAGGCGATTGTGCGACCATGGACTATGAGCAAATATAATCTTAGATAAGAATATCTGCGATTCTAGATGTAATTATCAATAAAACTAATAAGGCGGACGCCATATATAACAAGTATAAACATGACGCGCATAGATGCACTGTTCGTTGTGAGATATTCACATTATTGGAGCGTACTTCACACTCGCTACGCTGACGGTGCGTATGTGCTCAGTGAACAGGTAAAGCCAATGGCATTGACTCCTAAATATTATTATAAGTTGTGGGTCGTCGCAATTGATGCAGAATAAACGAGGTTTTTATAGAAACACGAAGCCTCTACCTTGTCTCGACTTGTATACTGAGCGGTATTAACAAGAAGACTAAATGGTGAAATCTTGATGTCTTTAAGCCCACCTAGAGGCCAGTTGTGTAGCATGCGCAGGAAAATTGCGCATAGGTGCTTGCAGTTCCTTTATTTTTACCGGATAATGTTCCACAAAGCTGCATTGCCCAATTTGAGAACTATGTTGGAGAAGGATCCCTCTGTGACATTGCGCTTGAAATTTCCGCGTACAGCAGGTGATGAACGTCTTTGTTCTCGATGGAGTACTCACCACAAAAGATCGCGTAGAACGTAAAGGTGCATTCCTGCCATTCTATACGTTTGCTTCGTTCATGACTATTCTTGAGTTGGTGGGAATTAAATCCCAATATCGCGCGATGTCCTTTGTTACTGTTCTAGCGCAATTTCTGGGGTAATTGCCCTGCTTGTGTGGCAAAGTTCAAAATCCTCGTCGGTTCAGTACGTTTGTTTGCAAACAGATTGAATTGTTGAACTCAAATTCGGCTTCCATCTTCATATATGGCTTCCTTGATTTGAGATTCTACGGGAAGGCCTTCCTATATATGTTGAAACGCATCGCGTCGAAAGTGTCTCTCTTAGCTCAAACTTTGCTCACACTCTGCTCACAGTCACACAGCGCTAGCCACGCGTGTTTCATCAAGTTAATCCTATTTAAGAAAAGTGAATGCAAAAAAGAAATTTGAAACTGGAAATGATTTTATATATTATATATTCTACACAAAGAACCCCGACCAGCTAGCTTCCAACTAACCGGCCCCTAGCTATCTACATATACGAACGCTCAAACCAGCTAGTTTCCACCCAACTGCCCGCCTAGCTTTCACTCCGAGCCCAGAGAACCGTTTCCTCAGTTACGTTTACTACCCCACTCTCAAAACCACACTACACTGCGCTTGCTTTACTCGGCCGAGGCAAAGCAAGAGGGCACGGTCGGAAACCATACATTTTAGCTTGTTTATGATTTCTTACATGTCACAATTTGTCCAATCCGACTTCTTTTCGCTGTTGTACCTTCGGGCTGTATATTGTTATTTCAAAATTGGTGCTCTCGTCCCAGTGCAGCACGGCGGCTGCATGCAGCCTCCAACTGTGCAGCATCGGGTTGGGTTTTTGATAGGAACATGCATGACGTCTCGTAAACAAGATCCAAGCAATCCCAAAACGGGAATCTGAACTAAACTTAATTTTATCAGTAAGTGAGGCTCCTTCAACTATATAAACCCCTCCATGCTCCTACACTTATTCTTCATCTTATCCTCAGGTAGTATTTGCTGGGCCGAACAGACCAATTGAGCAGCCTGCAGGGGACCTCTGATATTTTCGCTGCATCACCCTGAGATCAGCGAGGAGATTTAGTTGAAGGGTGGGTATCTAATGGCGCTCATGGGTACTGTGAATCCCTGCCTTTGTATGGCTGTCTGGTGGAGAGGCCTGGGGACGAGGTGGAAGCCAGGTAGATAGGAGGTAGGAGGAAGCTAGCTGGCTTCGATGGAGTATATAGTTTATGTAGTTTTTTAGGAGAGGTTTTCATCCGCTCTGCGGGTTTCCTCTTCTGCCCTTGGCAAGTTCAATTCTCGCTCAATTGCTTTCCATCGGTCGGTTTTAATTTTTTTTATATATATAATATTTATTTGATTTGATTTGTTCTCCGTTCACGATTATAAAAACTAGGCCTAACGACTTCTAGACCATATACCGCCCTCGAAAAGCTTCGGTAGTAGGTTCCTACACATTGTCGCAGGTAAGACAGACTATCTGTACGCCGGACACATCTAGTCGAACGGCTTGGCGATGTGGTTGTATAAATGCGCTATGTACAACCTATCAGTGAGTGCATTGGCGCGCACTGTCATTAATGGCGAACCATCGACAGCCTAAAGCCGGGCGCACTGGCTGCACGATCGCTGGCGGCGTGTCACCGGTGGCTCAAAATACACTGCTTATACAATACTAGAAACGATGAACTACGTACGTACATACAGTGCGCTATGTATAATTCTCTGACGCACTAGATCAGTGATGGACGGTATAGGTGTGACTGCCCTGGTGTGCACTATACTACTTAAACAGAGTGCACATGCGTCTAGTCAACAACCTGGCCATGAGTGTGGGATGTGTATGATGGGAACAAGTAATAGATGGCTGAACTCTTATAAACTCTCTATAATATATCAGTGACTGTACTTGGACAATGCAGTTTCAACGAACTGATAAACTCCAACACTATACACAACACTGACGTGATGAAGACTACCTGAAAGTCCAATATATACGACCTGACGTGCATCATATATACACCTGAGAGTGACTCTAATGCACTAGAAAGCCTATCAGTGAACTACATGGTATGCGTAGTACAGCATTAGTTGAACTGACTGAAGTGCCTCAGTTTCTCGTGTGCATGTACACCTCTGAGTTTTCTATGCCTTCAAAAACTGAGCCACTGGCGTACATCAGTTTCCAGCATGTACGAGACGGTATAACACTGATGATATGTATAAATGTACATATAGTATGAATGACAATGAATTTACTACACCCAAATGTAAACTGAGCCACTGACGTAACTCAGTGAGTGTACCTCAGTTGGTGTACCTCAGATGGCATGCCTCAAATGAGCCACTTGCATGCCTCTGTTGACGTGTCTCTGTTTCTGAGTGGAGGCCTATCGGTACTTAACTATATGGAGTGCATTATTTCTGGCGTGTACAACGATAAATCTACTATGCTCACAAATCTGAGGTGTAGCAATGAGTGTAGTCTTAGCCGAGCCACTTGCCTACCTCAGTTGGTGTGTCTCAGTTGGGGTACCTCAGTTGGTGCGCCTCATCAAACATGTCTCTGTTTCTGAGGTCTATCGGTGATTGGCTATATGGCGTGCGTAATACAGGAACTGAGCCACTTGCGTGCCTCAGTTGGGTCCTGTATTTCTGGTGTGCACTATGCATAACAATGAATTACTATGCCTACAATGTGAACTGAGCCACTTGCGTGCCTCAGTTGGCTCCTGTATTTCTGGTGTGCACTATGCATAACAATGAATTACTATGCCTACAATGTGAACTGAGCCACCGACATGCCTCAAAGGCCTGCCTCAGTTGATGTACCTCGTTAAACGTGCCTCTGTTTCTGAGGTGGAAGGCCTATCAGTGACTATATGACTTGCGCAATACAGAAATCAAGCCACTGGCGAGCGTTAATTAGAGCAACAAATTTGCTATGTTCAAAAATATAAACTGAGTCACGAATGTGCCACATTTTCTGCACTACCTTAGTTGGCATGTACTAAGTATTATATGGGTTTCCTATGCCTAAAATGTAAACTGAGCCACTTGTGTGCCTCAGTTGGCACCTCAGTTTCTGCAGTGGACGAGACGGCATATGACGTGCGCAGTACAAAAAATGTGCCACTGACGTGCCTCGGGTGGCCTGCCTCAGAAAGTGTACCTCAGTTTGCGCGCACTTAGTATAACGATGAATTTACTATGCCCAAATGTAAACTGGCATGCCTCAGTTTGTGTACCTCAGGTGGTATGCCTCAGTCGGCATGCCTCCTTAAACGTACCTCTGTTTCTGAGGTCCTATTTGTGATTCAGTGGCATGCCTCAGTGGCATGCCTCAGTTGGCGTGGACTACAACAATGTGTCTTATATACGTATAGCCTCAACTGAGCAATTGTTGTGCCTCAATTTCTGGCGTGCATAACGATGAGTTTTTCTATGCCTACAAAATATTAACCGAGCCACTTGCGTGCCGCGGTCGGCGTGAGTCAGATGGCGTGCCTCAGTTGCGTGCACTAACTACTGATGTGCCTCAGTTGGGCCTCAGTTGGTGTACCTCAGGTGCGTGCACCAACAATGTGACCTATATACGTATAGCCTCAACTAACCACAGACGCAAACGAAATGAGTGAAGATGATCTGATAGAGCAAATAAAACTAATCCAAAATCTAAATATAGATAAGAAGGAGAAACCTCGTAAGTATGCAGTTATAACTGGGTTAACCCCGGTAGATGAAGTAGACACGATTCTTTTAACATTTACGAGTTTAGCTAATAAGAATGGCGATCTAATAGAAGTCATTATCGGCACTTCAGTTATTTCTGAATTCATTTCCTTAAAAGAACTGCGTCAAGTCCATATTCTTCACCCTTTATGGAATTATGGGCTTGTAAAGCAGATTATTGGGCGGGCTACTCGGATCAATTCTCACAGCGCTAAAGACTCATTTATAAATGTGCATTTACATGCAGCAGTTGCTCCAAATGATCTGCACAAATCTGATGAGGAGATCATTGCTGATATTGAAAAGGGAGAATTTAGTGGGGTTTCGAGTGATCTAGATACCTGGGCGCTGGCATTCAATAAACATATGATTATTGAAAGACGGCTAAATACGTTGGAAGATATGCGGCTTACAGTACGTGCCTCAGTCCGCCTCCGTTACCGTCACTGTAAATATAGAAGTGTAACCCCGACTGAGCCACTTCGTGCCTCCGTCGGGTTGGTCAGTTAATCAAGATTAATAGATACATTGGCAGAGCCAGAATTAGATAATAAGAATGCTTGGGTGTCGCGCGCCCACATGCTACGTAGTCATCACTGAGGAAGAATAAATAAAACAAGGACCGGGGTCTGAGTGTCCTTTAGAATGCACATTAGGCGCCGCAAGAGCCACATTCTTGGTCTCTTCGGTCTTATTGGCCTGGCCCTGGGGCCATTGAGGCCATACCCGGGAAGCCCTAGAAGCCATTGTAGATTGTGGCCACAGCCATCGGAGGCCGCCCATACAATGTAGTAAGCCAGCCACTGTAGATTGTAGATATTGTGGCCACAGCCATCGTAGCCATCGGAGGCCAGCCCTAACAATGTAGATAATTGCCATTGAACCATTCAGGCATTGTCAGCCAGTCATAGCCCTAACAATGTAATTGCAGCCAGCTCTGAGAAGCCATCGCAAGCCCTAACAATGTAATTGCCAGTAAGGCAGCCTCACCAGGGAAATTTTGAGTAAAACATTACCAGCCGCCGCTGCCGTAGCCGCCGCCGTAGCCACCGCCGTAGCCTCCGCCGTAGCCGCCCGCGCCGCCGCCGAAGCCTGAGCCGCCGAAGCTCGCGCCGCC